>DWPT01007602.1:0-10699 GCA_018251895.1 Agathymus mariae mariae | reverse complement strand
ATTAATATAATAAGTCAAAAAAGTAAAAACGTCGATAACATTATGGAGAATGATGGAAAAAGTGAAAAATTCGCATGTTGTCTGGGCTGTTTATCTAGCGACAACGATATCACCTTGTACTATTATAAAATAAACAACGGAACTTTAAAATCAATAACTCAGGTAATACATAAGTATCAACTGCCTTCTTCTGTTATGACCATATCACTTTAATATACACGATTAAATGTTACTATAGAAAATAAAACTTGTACACTTCGACTAGGTAGTTTCGCGAAGCTCGAGATTAAAAAACGACTCGCAGTCGAATGTTTGCTCTCATTCATATAAATAGAATTGCACACGTACAGTCCACGGCAGGACATACGTCTCTGCCGACTTCCACCACTGCGCGTAAGTGTATGGAGTAGTTGAAAAGTTTAGGAGCTAACGCCAGCGCCAGAAGCTTTTATGCCGTCTGGTGCATAATTAATTTGATTCTATATATTTAATTTTATTACATCTAGCATCATTGTATATTAAATGGTTATAGGGATAATTAAAATAAATCATAATTAAGAAAAATAACATAAAGAAAAGTTTAATATTACAATGTAGATTAAAATTTATATGTTATAATACAATACAGTGAGATTTTTTTAACATACCCTAAAAGGTTTTGAAAGGAATAGGAAACAAAGGATATAGGAAGTAGTTTCTATATGGGGTGGTAGTTGGGGGATTACAATTGTATTCCATTTTAATTTCACCTGTTTTAGTGGAAAAGTGTGCTTATGTCTTTTATAAAACTCATCATGGGTTCTGTTTTAGAGATGAACATCACCTAAAACCTCGGATAATGTCAGGGTAACTAAGAAAGAAGTGATATTATGCTCAGTTATTAATATTATCCAAGTGGACCTATGTGACTCCACATTTATGAAGTGAACATGCATTGAACCACCTAACCAACTGGTGACAGTGCTCAATGATGCTTAATGCTGTTATGAGCTGTAACTTTGTGTTAACCAGTTTTTTCATGAGTTTTCATATTCATTTGTAAGCTTTGACTCTTTACAATAAATAAAAAATGTTACTTTAAAAGCATACACATGTACTACTAGTATGTATATTTATACATTATTTGCAAACTTCACCTTTCATTTATGTCAATGGTCAAACATCATAATCCTTATCACTGTCTGCCAGCAATAGAGTAAGTGGGCGACCCACTTATTTAAACAAATTTCTGACCAAAAACACTTATTATTGTTCACTATTTAAATAATAAATCCAATGTTTATATACAAATATGAAGAACGAGCATGATACAACTGATTGATACAGAGCCCAGAGATCCTATGTCAAACATCTGATGTCTCGTTCCTTTGATCCACATGGTGCATTAAGAACAAAACAGACTGGCTTGATGTAATTATGATTAAGAACAAAACAGATTGGCTAGAGCAATGATGAAGTATTTACTCCCAAAAAATCTGATTATATTAATTTAATTCCATATCTACCATTATCTGAACTTTAAATATATCATTTAATGTTACAGGTGGATGAAATATGTCTGTGTTATATATGCAGGCACTTAGCTCAGAAAACGGAGTTCTTTATACAAAACATACAAAGCAATCAAATATTACTTGAAAATATTCATAATAATGTAAGTATTTGTAGTAACATTAATTAATGTATGTTAAGTGCAACACAAGTGTATAATTTCTTTGTAATCCATATGCAACACAAGGGATCAAGTCTCGCTCAATTGTGTGCTGGCCTAGTAGCAATTAGAAAACTTCACACAACTTTGAAAATATAATAGATAGCTCTTGTTTGTGTAGCATTCCTAATGTTTTCCATCATCAGAGCAAGTGATAATTGATTTCTAAAAAAGTTTAATAAAAAAATATGTAGGATTCAAACTAAGCCACCTGGGCGAGAGACGGCGTATAAACCACTAGGCTATGCCTGTCTGCTGATTACATAACACAAATTTTATGTATTTATTTAATATACGATACGCGAGAAAGTTTCGACATATCATTCACGTCATTTCAAGTGACATCAGGAAAAAATTATAACACACCTGATAAAAAAGAGCAACTATTATTTGAGATATGATTAGGTACTATTGGCCAACGCAAAAATCAAGCTTTCCGTAGCGAAACTACGGTGCGTTATCAATCTTAAGTAAATGTATACTGAGGTATTATCTAATTTTTATGAAATAAATTATTATTATTTACAGATAACAACTTCTATTCTAGAAACGGCAAGAACCCACTCGCAGTTAGTATGTCTGACGAGTACAACACTAGACCCTGTAGCAGTAGGCAACGGCCAATGTAAAGATGTCCCTATTAAGGTCGAAGTGAAAAATGAGAATGGTCTCTCTAACCATTCGGACGGCGAGTTCGTTGACCATGACAATGGTAAAGTATCAGTTTTAGTTTAGGATACAAAGTATCCTTGCAGACGACCCATAATATTAGTCATATCTCTACACCGGCCTGTAACATTGTTACTTTAACAAGAATACCGTAACAGTATTGAACGAATTAATTCCTGTATTTACACACAGGGTGTTCATTCTTGATCATGGTCATATCTGTTTTCGTTGAAATGTAAACTAATTTACTGTTGGGTTCTTCTAGTTTCGTTTGGAATTTCAAGATTGTTTTACAAAAAATAGCGCCGCCGTTGCGTCATAGTTTAAAATTATGTATTTTTAGATTTCCAAGACTCCTCAGTAAAAGAAGAAGATGATTTCCCTCTGAAAGATTTGTTGAAAGAGGAATTAGGTGTCGATAGAGTAGCTATCAACTTGAGAAGACCCTTGAAAAGAGGAAAAGTGGAGAGAAAAGTTAGTAAAAAGAAAAAACACTGTAGAAGTAAAAAAGGTTAGTACAATATGTTTGGTGTGACTCGTTCAGGTGAAGCAGGTGACTTGTTTGAATGCTGTGTATATGAGACCAGTGGTGGGTGTGAATCGGCACTGGCAGTTTATTTGCGTATCGGTTTGTTATCTATTGTGATACATTTTTCACTGGTCTGGGTTTTATTTTAAAACAACACTTCTTTGACTATTAACCGGTTTTAATTATACAATTTTCACTTTACCAACGTCCGGTTCGCTCAGAGGCTACTAGACGACTGACTATTATATTGTGTCGAACATAAAAATGTATAATAATACAAACACTCAACTGACTCTGGACGACATTTTCTCACTACTACCGGAAGGTAAAATCTAAAGTTAATATTTGTTTATTTTCTGTTAGATAGAACAATTAATTGTATAATATGCTTACCACTTCCGTAACTATCGAGTTTATTTACAATAATATACAACTTTCCTTTTAATATAAATTTTATCAAGCTAACAATAGGTACATGTAACAAAACAGGTACGTTGGAAAATAATAGTTGTCACGTTGTCCGATTGCATGTCAATCGATGATTCTAAGACGAATGGGTCGTTGTTAATGGAATGTGGCACGATGATAAGTTATCATCCGGACATTAGTCGAACTCACTTAGTACGGCGAACGGACGTCTCGGGGCGCCGCCGCGGCGCTGTCTCGGTCTCCCGTCACATCGTCACCGTACTTGAAAGAGACCAGTTCCGCGCCATTCCGGACTTATGTTTCTACATATGTTAAATAATATACACGAATATAGAGTTTCGGTTAAATTAGTTAGTTAATTTAGTTTAGTTTAGTTAGTTAAATTAGTATTAATTTACTTTGTAACAATCCGCATACACAATGTATGATGGTATATACTTCTATACATGCATATAACCTCCCTCCCTCCCACAGGGGGAAACATGCAGTTATGAAAAATAAAAGTATATACAAACTTACACACCGTCACCGGTGGCGGTAAAGCTGGAATTAATATTCGTTTGAAAATAAAAATTATGGAAAAGTTATTTTTAAAGAAAATAGTATCCCGCGGTGATTTTTGCCAGAGTCGAAAAAAAGTCTCATCGTGTTAATTTCATTTAGTAACCTAAACAAATACTCTAAATGGTTTATTATAATCTGCGTCATTATTTTGTACACGAGAAAGCGTTTACACTACTGAGACTGTTGAAACAGGGGCCAAGTTTGTAAACACTAATTGGAATACACCATAAATCATTTTAAAGTATTCCCTTCCGAGCCGTACTAGTGTTTGTGAATATGTTAAATAAACTGTGGCTTGATGACGCTCTTGATCTTTCAATTTTCGATATTTTCAGTGATAAGTATAGGAAATGATCGTTCTAAAGAAGATTATCCATCGAGCGATTTGCTGAAAGACGAAATAGTCGTAGAAAATTTAAAAACAGCAGGTTTCGACAAAAGTCATATTCGGAAATCAAAAGCTTTCGATACAAAAATAGGTAACGTGTTTTATTTGATAACTATTTAAATATATAGAAGTCCCACCTGTAGCCACCTGTAGCCTCGCAGTCCCAGCCAGTCAGCCAGTCAGTCTCGCACACATCCGACTACTGGTTCGTACATGCATCCCGTGTTGTTGTCGTCGTCTTCTCTTGCTTACAATGTACCCGCGTTATCAACTATAACAGCCGTTCACCTTTCGATTGACTGCTTTTAATGGTGACCGTGCCTCCCTGTTCTCTAACAAAACTGTTCCGTAGACATGTATAAGACCAAAACGGTGTACATAACGAGGGAGCAGTGTATGGAGGAGAGAGCCAGAATGGCCGAAGATAAGAAGTATCTCAACTGTGCGTACAAATGTGCGAACTGCATCAAGGGGTTCCACTTGAAGGAGAGCTACGACAAGCACATGGAGACCCACCGCGAGGTACGGCCGATTAACTATTTCGACACTCACGTTAGGTTGCAACTCCATGCGCGTGTGTGTGCGTATGTACGGACGACGCGCGCGTAGGTCGGCGTCGGTCCAGTCTGTGATCGATGTCGTCCCCGTCGTACGCACACGCACAATATTTCATGTCGGTACAACCCAGTTAAACGGCGACATATAAACACGTCCTGCACGCAAGCACATTTGACCATCGTGGTCGCAGCCACCGATCAATCAAGTGAAACCATAATTAATATCGACTCGCCACCACTCGGCGCGCATTTCAACTTGGGTGTCACCGTTGAGGTTGTATTTCGTCGGTCCGTCGGGCGGACGTCGTGCGACGGTACGCTCGTGAGCACTGACCGACGGAAGGACGCGGACGGAGCGAACGGGCCGATTGTTAAGTTTGACGCGTATTATTTGTTTATCTTGTTGCAGGCGATGGGTAACTACGAATGCGACATTTGCAAGCAGAGAACGGATTCGGGAGCGAAGCTGGCGCGTCACAAGAAGTGTCACGAGGTGTAAGTGTGAAATCCCGTTCCGTCGTCGACCGGTGTGTTGTATATGTTACAGTAGTCGTATTCCGGTGACGTCACGATAAGTGTGTACATCACGGAACGATGTAATAGATATGTTCTGAAAATTACAAGTTTGAACTTGTCAAAATCAATTGTCTCTGGTCATAAGTTCTGATAAAAATTAAAATGTATTTTTTTGAAGTAACATAATATGCACATCCGAGGGCATCTTGATAAGTTGACGGTATTACGTACTCAAGGAACGAAAATGTTCTCCATATAATCATCATCGAGCGACATCAATCTCTCACATACGGCACACGATAAGTTCCACCCGCTCAATGATCGGTACGTCCGCTCGTCACTCCCGCGCAGCCCCACTCTCCAACTGGACGCGTCCACTGTGACACCGCCACCGCGCCTAGCTCTTGTTCGATGGTAGGTGATAAGAGTCGCGGCGAGAATACACATTTATATATAATACACTGCGCCCATACAGTTCAGAGGGTTACTTGGAATAGAACACCTTTGGGTTAAAAACTGGCCACAACGAAGCTTACGACCATAACAATTATTTCTCCTGATTGTACACAAAATGGTATATGGAATGACTCACCCTACCTCTGAAAATGAAAATGAGTAATGGTTGCTTTAAATCGAAGTACAAGTAAACTTTGTTTAGAAATAAACTCACACGCACACGCACAGGTGACGCGGGTACGCTCGGTCGCGGGGAGTTCCTTGCGTACATCCAACGTCCGTATAAAGTCTCAGAGAGGAGGGTGTGTCTCAGACACAGTACTGCGCGAAGTCGTGACTCCACTTAATATGATACTGAGACACATTAATTTGTTGAAAATTTTTGATACACATAGGGCGTAGCTTTTTGCTGTCTGTTTTTAATTTTTTGTATTTTCAAGCTTGTATTTTTGTGTAATTTTTATGACAATAAATTAATTTTATTATTATTACTGAACATCGGGAGTCGGTGGCTCGGTTCGTTTTGTGGGCCCATTGCCCTTGGGGTGTCATACTGAGGTGCTGCCATCTAGTGAAATACATAAATATCAACAAAAAATAAACAGCTACCACCAAACGCATAATTGTGTCGCTTTAGTGTTGTTAGATCGTATCAACAATATGTATGTTAACACGAGGATCGTTCCATCCACAGGCGGTACAAGTGCACGGACTGTGGGTTGACCAGAACCAACCGGTTGACCATCCGGGAGCATTACAACGCCTACCACTTGAAGCTGCACTCGTACGGCTGTCCCCACTGTCCTAAGGCGTTCAAGTGAGTACACATTCGTGAGTTCATCAGTCGCCGTAGTGTAGAGTGAGGTGTTGGGGAAGAACAAGGCCCACCCACGTCGTTTCGATTCATCGGATCTAGTTATGATTTATGTAATTCGGCGGCTTCGTGCAATGTTTCATACATAATATGTAAATATTATATTTAAATATTAAATAATACACTTCAGTTTCGTAACAGCACTATGCGGTCGGGAGATGAACGAATGCTGGTCACATGCAGTATGTTTAATGTATATAAAATATCTAAATTATTACATTATTTCGATTGAATATCGAGTCTGCTGGGAGTAGTCTCGACGACACCCGTGTTGAGCTTGGATGTCAATTTTCAATATAGGAATCTTAATCAGAAGTAGATGGCGCTAAAAACATTGCGAACCAAAACAAAATAGTATTGAATCTATCGGAGGGTAGTTGAGCATTCGAGTTGTGTTTCCAGACGCCAGGTGTCGCTAAGGAAACATATAGCGTACCTGCACAAGGGCAGAGTCCGCGTCACGTGTCAACACTGCCAGAAAACGTACGCCAACAAGGAGGTGCTGAAGTCGCACATGATAGCGTGAGTCACTATTGTACGGTACAAACGAAGCACGAAAACTCGTTACCGTTACGTGACACTTGTTATCGTGTTGTCGTGTTGTCGTGCCCAGGAGACACCCGCGCGAGGTGTCCGCCGGCGCCGCGCAGACGCCGAAGCGGTGCGTGTGCCGCGCGTGCGGCGCTGCGTTCAGGGCGCCGTCGCAGCTGCGCAACCACAGCGTGAAGCACTCGCTCGCCAGGGACTATTACTGCGTCGAGTGCGACAAGTGGGTATCGTCAGTCAGGTGGATGGAGAGATTTATCGCGGCCAGAGGAGTCTCCGTCTGTACATTGTAATATGTATTATTTGGTAGATTTTAAATTCGGTTTTTATCGATCGATACGCTATGAACAATTGCAAAATTCCCTTGTGCTGTTTTGTTTTAAACGACACGGCAATGTTTCCAGAAGTTTCAAGTCGGAGGCGGCGTTCAAGCGGCACGTGAAGGTCGCCGCGCCGCACGTCACCTACTCGGAGCTGCCGTGAGTACCCTCCGGTTGTGAACACGTCGACACGCGTGCGCTAGTAGCACGAGCGCGAGCCGCACGTCTGTTGTTTCTTGTCGACTGCACGCACAGGCGTAGGTATAGTTTAGGTAGATAGTAACTGTTCCTCGTGGACCGCTCGATCTATCGACGGAGACCCGCTTCATCGTTCGTGCAATGATTTTTGAAATGATCGCGTCGAGACAGACAGTCGAAACCATTTTTTATATGCCATCTATATGAAATGCAATTTTTAAAGATGACGAGTTGGGAGCGTGACGTGATGTTTTTATGTCGTTCAAATATTTAACGACATGTCTGACATGTCCGTCACCGGACTTGGTGTCATTGAGGCTGTTTTCCGTTGGAAGGTCTCTGTAATAATAGTAATAATAATAATGATTTAACTGGCAGGTTACCTTGCGGCCGGTGCGACAAACGGTTCGCAATCCGGCGCGACCTGGAGCGCCACGTGAACCGGGTGCACCTCAACATCCGACCGTTCCAGTGCGACAGATGCGACAGAGTGAGTCGGCCACCTTCGAATGGTCGTACAGTCATAATTTGTCCCGCAGAAGGAGATCGACGCACAAACACTGTCGAAAATGAAGCAACGCCGTCGCGTCAACGTGTCCCGACCGTCGACGGTCTCGGCACAAGGAACGGAAAGGAACTCTCGGGGAGGGTTTTCTTCTTCTTCCAGTCGCAGAAAACACTCGTTACTGCTTATAACTATATTTTAAACCCGTGTACAATCAATCTTATCTTTACAGTTAGCATCTACCTTGTAATAAACCTTTCTTGTTTAGAATGCTTTCGACGGGAGTCTTTACTTCATTCCGCGTTTTCATTAATTCTAACATAATTTCATTGTAAATAATTACACATGTACCCACGAAGGAGCCACCCGTTGGACGAGGCTGAAATTTGGTACAATTAGGTTAAGTTTCATTCTTAGTATTAATATTATAAACATCACTGTTCTTAGGAAAATAACCAGTCATTTTGTCGTACTAATCCATACTTCCTTACTAATATTATAAATGCGAAAGTCTGTCGGTCGGTCAGTCACGCCTAAACCGCTGAACCGATCTTAACGTAATTTCGTACAAATATTAACTAGACATTGAGAAAGGACGTAGGCTACTTTTTATTGCGAAAGAAGGGGTTGAAATAGGGGATGAAAGTTTTTATGGTGAGGTGACTTAGTTACAACTTAATTAATTTGCCTAAAACTTTATAAAAATATCTCCAGACGACTGCGTCACACGTATGCGAATTTAAAATTTTTCCGCTGCAACTTTTTTTTTAATGTTACAAATATTTCGTTATATTTTTATTATTTATTTTTCTCTTAATTGTTAGGGTATTTTCGTCATTATTATTATTAGTTGTTTTCATTGTTATTGTTATATCGTTATGGTCGATCATTGATAACGGTACTAATATTGATCCTTCGTGCACTCCCATGATGCATAATGTGTGTTCCCGAAGAATCTTATCATCAATATAATATATATTTGGTACTCCCCAGGCCTACGTCAACAACTGGTCCCTGAACGAACACAAGCGGTTCGTCCACGACGGACACAAACGACCACTGAAGTACCCGTGCTCCGTGTGCGACAAAGTGTTTGACGTACGTATACGACTGTAGCGATTGTAGAGCAGGCGCCGCCGTGAGACACGACGGCCGGCGCGTCACGGTCGTAGGTCTCCTAATACTGTCTGACGATAATACTTGGGCCCGTCATCTGAACGTTTAGCCACTACTAGGTCACCCAGCACCAGACCGGTGCCGTGTTTCGCGGGGTGAAGTTCAGATTCAGGGACTGGATGCCTTCGCCTTCCACTGATACTAGTGTATGTATTGTACGTCCAAAATTTTCTCTCCAAACTCACGCCGGAGTACGGGGGTGTCGCAGGAGGCGACCGAATTCAGTAGTATTTCTAGTATGATGGTAGAATTTCGACGAAACGATTTTCTTTGTATTTGTGTCAGTTGGCTATCGTTCAATCCGCAGCGGAATCAAACGCTGAAAGCGCACGTTCGCACGCACACGGGCGAGCGGCCGTTCCCGTGCGGGCGCTGCGCCGCCAGGTTCGCGCAGAGCAGCGCGCTCGGCACGCACGTGCGGCTCGTGCACCTGCGGCTGACACGCGACGGCACGCCGCGGCGCGCGCGCGACCATTAGTGCGCACTGCCTCCCACCGCGTGTAACTGGGAAACTCTATATATTCAACTGTATTATGTGTGCGACTCGAAGTTTTATATTTAAAATCACATTAAGTTTGAATATGTCCATAAACGTGAACATATAGCGCTCGGGAACACCCATGCCCTGATCATTTCTATACAAATATTATGTAAATTATTTATGTGTAAGAATAATTTATTATAGAAACAATAACAGTAAACAGCTCTATGTACAAACATGTTTTAGTAAAGTGCTGCGAAAGAAAATGTATATTCATTTAATATTTTAACCATTCCTAATTATATTGTGTGTAACTAACTGGCCGCGACCACAGCGATGACAAGCGGAGTGCGGGGTGTGGATTGAAAACGAAGTTTGTCAAGAAATTGATTTTTTGGTATGAAATAAAATGACATGTTTCAGTAGATAATTGTTAAAAATTTAATAAAGCACAATAGTAAGTGTTACTTATGTTCCAATCTGACCGCTTAATTGTTTCACTTTATGTTATTGTTGCGTTTCTGTTGAATAAATATACGCCTCGATATGTGTTAAAATAACACTAAAAGAATTGTAACCAATACAAACATTGATAAACGAAGATATTTGAAAGTTTATTAAGACTGTACGGGCTCCGACGGAACCCCTACTCTTGTTGGTTGTTAGTAGTTGATAGTAAATGATACTCAGTACTGGAAGGTTTATAATTGATAGTTTATTGACAGAACCAACTGAATATAACTAAAGGATAGATGAGAAATGATAGAGCGAGCACGCGTG
>DWPT01007601.1:0-10700 GCA_018251895.1 Agathymus mariae mariae | reverse complement strand
TAATATGCAAACATTGAGCAGAATGATCTAATTTACTTGCTTGATGCGAAATGAATCACCAAAAGAAACTGTGTTGGCATTAAGAAAATGCGGTGCATTAAAGGAGGTTAAGGTTGCCTTCAACCAAAGACAAAAAAGCCAATTAAATTTTTAATTTCGTCGACTTCTACTATATTAATATTCATTCACCTTAAAGGACATAGTATCAAAATCAAAAAGCTGTCATTAATTTTACTGTACCTACGGTTTGAGGTATAAGTGGTTTTTTTCTGTTGGTGGTCGCAGGGCTCTATTTTCGATTTTCTCCCATAATATTGGTTCCAGATATGCCAAAAATAATCTACATTTTCTCAGTAATTTTGGTGATATACGAACCACTCACAAAAAAATCCACAGAAATATATTTAGGCCATAGATAACAAATTCTATCTCCTGGTACAAATCTAGCTAAATAAAAGTTTTGTCATTAGTAAAGACAAGAATATCTACATAAAATAAATTTAAATTTAATTACCTTAATGTGGAGGAAATCGTATACACTAATAAAGCGGTCACCCAAATAGCTACATATAACAACACGAAGGCTTAGCGCGAGTTCACAAGGTCTTCTAATAAGGCTAAGGCGCGTCCATAAATTTTCTGAGGCCCATAAATAAGGAAAATTGGCCACCCTTGTCGTGGAGTATCAAATTGCTGAACAAATACGTCGTAAGGGTAAACTACCAGAATATACAGAAATTCTGAAACTGTAACAGGACCAACGGTAATTGGGTGATTTAAAATTATTTCCCATGAAGCACCGTACAAAGAATATGTTTTTATTTATATATTAATAGCTGACAGAGAAGTATACAGTTGACCCTTGGATGTCCATAATACTAAATGCATGCATTGCCGACCAAAAAGATAGAGCTAAACCCGTTTTGCTAGGTCTCCGACAGCAATCTAAACACATTAGAAGTACTTTACAATTCTAGGAGAATTGTAGCAGAGACAGATGGAGAACCCAATCACCTTACACTACCGTCTGGATTAAAACGTTGGCCGAGTGCGGATTACCAGGTGTTCCATTACACCTTTGAGAACGTGATGAAGAACTTTCAAGAGTATAAGTTAGCTCATGATGATTTATTTGTGATATGCACATAATAGGAAAAATTAGAGGTGGATGCAGGATTCGAACTCTAGTATACCGTTCGACGACTCACGTTCAAATCACTAGCTTACCACCGCCTTGTTACTGCTAAGAGTTACTTATTTACTACTGGTTAAATCAAGACTCCCGCTGTTTAGCCGCGAAAATACTCGTCGTGTTCCAACTGGGGGCTGAGAGCCATTAGTGCGAAATGCAGTACTGATACCTTTGATGTTACTGATATCCATAAGCGACGGTGACCACATACCATCAGGCTCGTCTGATAACGATCGATAACGATAACGACAGTTATTACAATGCAAATTCAGCTAACTTATAAACATTTTTAAAAATTGACAAAATCATTCATACATTTGCTAAGTTTAATAGTTGTAAAAGTGAACGAAGCAAAACGCCATCAATCATCCAGAAATTCACGACGATACGACACAAAAACTTTAAGAAATCAGCAGTTTGTTTCAGTGAGCCGAACACCGCGTTCATTTATCAAAGGTGCCAAGCTTTGCCAAGCGGTGATAAGCTTGTGTATTAGACTAATGATTTGAGCGTCAGTTCTCACATTGACGGCCTGAGTTTGAATCCTACATGCATCTCTAATTTTCATAATATGCACATTAGTACCCTAAATTATAACTAATAATAATAACCTACTAATGCGCCAAACATCATCCAAGCCATCTGCCCATCGGTTTTAGTGTTATACGGGTTCAAACAGACAGACAATCATAATAACGATAATTTCAAAATATGTTTTTGAACTCTATATCGATAATGAAGCTTACCTTATTAAAATTTCGAAAGAATAGAACTTCCAGTAGAAGCTTATACGTACAGTTCGACCGCCTTACAGTTTTATCATTAGTATATATTAACGCCACTTGCTTCAGTGGAAGAAAGTATCGTGAGGATACCTGCTTACCTTATCCGTGATATTCTAAAAGATATGTAAACTTTTCCAATCCACTTTTGAGTAACGTAGTGGTTAATTTTAATATGAAGGATATAGTAAGGCGAGATTCCTCTGTTGAGAGGGAAAGTTATGGATTACGCCAAAGCTAATAGGCTGTGTCTTAAATTTAGTGCGAACGGTAATTTTGCATCCTAAAATTCTGATCTTCGACTTTCGTTATATTATGATACATAAATAACTTGTATATATATATATATATACTTAGTTACATCTTATATTTAATCACCGTACTTTTCTTCACCGAAGCTGTAGTAAAAATATATATACTTATATGTTACGTCAAATGTTTAAAGGGATAAGCGGGCAGAACTCAAATTTATAAAGACTTACTACATGACTACGTTGTTAAGGAAATTTATATAAGGATCAGTATAAAACACCACATGCAATCAAATACTTTTATTACAGTATTACACTATGACAATACTAAAAACTGCTAGCATTTTAAAATGGTTATTGGTGCTTCCAACCACTTGGACGATTGACTGAGCAATCATCCGATCGTTCAATCCTTTTGCGACATCAATCTCAATCAGCTCACTAGCGCTGCCAAGTGGCGAGTAGTGATAGCAAACTATTTTAATTACACACTTTATACCAAACAATACATAACAATTGTACTAAGAAAACAACTTACATTGTAAGCATGAAAAATACTCTAACATATATATTAATTATATTGTTTATTACCTACCTAAATTATGCCTCGATTCATTCTGCAATTATAAATTATTTTGTGCAAATTTCCAAGTTCAAATTGTAATTCAGGCCATTTCGAGGTAACGGTATACAATTAACCTAATTGGAACGATTAATAGAGTAATGGGAAGGTATCTTCTAATTGGATTTGTGCTGTACTAGATAATTTGTTTACATTAATTTTATTAATTAGAAGATTTAGTTCAAAATAGCCCAATGGAAATGATCATTAACAAATTTCTATTCCAATTGGCCGAGTTCAATATTGTTTCATTCCTTTTTTGGTGGTAAAACTAATCATTAGTGAAATTCACGGAATGTGGGGTTTAGATGCAAAGTTGTTTTTAAACATCTTGTCAGGCGCTTGATTGACTCAGAACTAGCGCTTGTAATAATCAAAGGATCTAAGGCCCAAAGAGACCCCAAAAATTTTTACGTTGTCGACCATTTGACATAATTTTCGGTCTTGGGTAGACCCCTGTTTACCTAATATTTATTGTTTCAAATGTGGTTTTGACAGCTGGTTTAGTACTACTCGCTTTGAAATATTAAATTTGTAATATGAATAGAAAGTGAAGTGTAGTGTGAAAAATAAAAAAAAAACATCTAAGCCAAGAAAATTTTTTAGTTCGTCCGAGATAATACTACAGACAAGATTTTAATTTCTTTTGTCCACTATAATATTCCTATTTCTCTAGTAATATTATAGTTAAAAGTTATAAATAAGAAAATAAACTTACAAACCAAACCGTTTATTAATTACGTTTTCACGTAAAAATTAAACAATAATTCACCGTGCCTTTCTGAACAAAGTTGGAGGTGTAGTTAAAAAGTTATCACAGGCTAGAATTTACCGCGGAAAATAGTATTTACAATATGAAAACTTACACGCAGCGAAAATAAAAATATAATTTATATAGATAATATGTGTTATTTTATATATTTATAAGAAAATATAACAAAAGTAAATAGGTACCCACTGTCTGTATACAAATATGGATTATTCTATTCATAGAAAGTCTAAATTAAAGTGAGGATCTACCTAAACGTGGTCCACTATCGTGGATCTAAATTTACATCGCATGGTTCCTATATTTTTCGTTTATTTATTTACTACGTTGTTCAACGGTAAAGTTTCTCTGAACACGGTAATGTAACAGACTACTGCCCATTATTAATACGATTACTAATAGACACAGCGATTGACGCTTAATGTTTAAATACATAGTGTAAATATGATAAAATTTATAAAATATTTACTTAACTACGCGTTATAAGTTACTATTTTATCGAAAGCGGTTTATGAACGTAAGGATCGTGTTGCAGACGCGACGCTTGGGGCCGGTCACTCGTTTGTTTATACCTCAAGAGAGACTGCAATGGTAATCCACACCGGTGAACACCGGCGAGAACCAGTCTGACTATATACTGGTAACATTGATGTTTTTAAGCCGAGAGGGAAAACATAATATGCAAAGAATTGATAAAAAACGAAGATGTCTAAATTATAGTAAAAACTTGACGTTGTTATCGTAAAGTTTTGTGTATAATTTATTTATTAAAATCTTTTTTGTCACAAAAATATATGAAGAAGGTGACGTAACGTTAAAATTAGTCTCAGCTAGCCATCTGGTGTCATGAAAACGGCCATAAACTCTTTTGGGAGTATGGACGTGATAGTATAAAATATCCGTGACATAGTGTATTTCAGAGTTGTGTTTACATATTGATAAACAGATAAACAAATTCGATGAGATCGTTCGATTGTAGATAACATTCGACCAAGTCAAAATATTTTTATGCCTCTTCAGTGAGTTCGCAAAGGTTACCTTGTATTTGTTAGTCCAAATTATAATTAATTCAAACATAAAGCCATGCTCTAGCATTAATTTAACAGTTAGGGCATTGATTTTTATTATATTTAAAATTAAATAAAAATTATGATTATCATTTGTGAAAAAACTCCTATACAATTTTACTTTCAAGTACAGGTTTTGAAAATCGAATCAAATAATCGAATAAAATCGGCAGTCTTCCTTTTATTGATTTATAGTAAATTAAATTATATTACTTATATTTTTAACAAAGATTTAAAGATTTATTGATCACAAAAAAAAACAGTAATTACATTATACGTAAACAACTGCACTAGTGAAAAACTATGTCACAGCTGTTTGCGCCCATCCCTTGAATAAAGACAAAATTATTTAAGTGAACATAACCCGATTATGAAATTATACAACGGTTTAAGTATTACCATAACAACAATTTTGGTAATTATATTTGGTGTGTGATAAGTATAACAAAGATTGTCGATTGTTCGTATCACCAGATGTAGGTTGACCGATAACTGAATGATGGAGATTGAGTTCAACACAAATATATAAAATTCGATGACGGTAATATTAATTTTTAGGTTGCATATATCTTCGTGTACGGCGAACGTGTGTTACGTGCTTAAGTACTTATTTCCTAAATCTAAAGTAAAGTGCATGTATATTAATTATTCTCAATACTCTGGATGTTATTGCGAGAGTCTAATATCAGCTTTAAATCAACAGTAGTAAAGTTGAAAATAAAGTTTTTACAAAGTGTCCTAAATATAAATGCGCTACTTACTTGCTCTTATCGCCATGAACATGTGTGTATTTATAATTTGAAAATCGCTTATAAGTTTCCGTGGTGTAGCGGTTATCACATCTGCCTAACACGCAGAAGGCCCCCGGTTCGATCCCGGGCGGAAACATAGTTTTGCTTTTTTTACCTTAACTAAAAGCATCAGTTACCTGGAAAAACATTCACATTTAGTTGTCGTCCACTCATGTTATGGACCTTCGAGTACACTAAAACATTTACGCCACACACTTGTTAATACACATTCATATAAACCTTAGTAAGTAGTTCTAAAGTTTAGAGTTATAAAGTTTAAACCTTAAGCAAAGCCGGAGAAGCAGGAGTTAAAAAGTCTTCCCATCAAGTAAAATTCACTCACACAATAGACTTACTTACCTCAAACCTACTATTACTATTAATTGTATTTTCAAGGATATACTTTAAATACTTTTTATACAATCAGTAAAGTTATACTTATCAACAAAGTTAATATGAAATGAAAATACTTAAAATTTACCGCATATCGATTATTATATAATGTAATGTATATTATTACATTTTGTATTTGTATATAATTGTGGTTTCAATATACTACCTTGTGAAATTCCAAGCGGTATAATTCACCTGCAAATATATAATTATATCAAAGTGGAAATACATTCAATGATTTGTTATTCAGCGTTAATTAAAGTATATTAATGCTTTGATATTGAGGTCTTCCCAAGATCAAAGCTGTTTGTGAATTGATAGAGAACGCTCAAACAGCGAAATCAAATATTTCTGTGGGTATTTTAATATAATATTTGTTAATTGTTCCGTTACTTAAATCTAGTGACACGCCGTTCCGTCTTCGAAGGTATTGTTGTTCGGTTTTAACAATTGTTTTGTGTTTTGTTCTGAATTTGTCCCATAAACCTAATCCTTCGTCACATACAAAGTTAAATGCTTCAGACCTCTGTTTTAAAACTGCTATTTTTTTTCAGACAAAATAATCATGTCATGGTGGTGTTCATTTCTCACAAAATGAAAAGCTTCCTTCTGAATTTTAATAGTTGGTTGGTGGGTGCGAAACTCTGAAGCATAAAAATCATTTACAACTTTTTGTATGAGCTTAACTTTATATACGTTTTCGGTTACCGTTTTTATATACTGTTGATATTATGCGCCTGAACAAGATGAACCGAAAAGATGAAAGTTGAATATTACACTCTACAGTGCTTTTGCTATGATAAATATTAAAGTTATTATTTTAGTTTTTTTTTTTTCATTTTACGAATTCGCAACTACAACGTATAACATAATATAATTTTAGGGGAGCACCTCAGTTGCTCCCACAAGGTATTAGACCCTTGTAATAATTATAATTTATTTCGAAAGTAACTTAATTCATAGGTGTTAGTAACAATAAATATCTTCTATCTTGTGCTAGTGTACAATTCTATATACAAAGTAAATACGATTAAATGTATATTTATCTACCAGCCTTTCATAGTCCACTGCTGGTCATAGGACTCTCATTATCTAACGAGTCCCACCGTTTTCTTCAGGTCATCATTCCAACTGCTCAGGAGGCGACTTGTGCTCCTTTTACCAAGGCGTGGATGCCATTCGAAGACTTAAACCCACCATAGAGCTACCTTTGTAACCTACAACTACTTTATGGCCTCGGTACCCTTAGTTAACCATATTTTACACACCTAATACAATATCGTAGTAAATCCTCAGCAGGTACGTAGATTTTTTCATAGCTATGCAATTTGGTGAACAAAAGCAATGAAAGAAATGGTCGATAAATGACAAACTTGTCGAGCAGTTGGTAGTGAAGCTACTCGCCGATAGAAGCATGCCGCGTTATATTGTCGGCTAGCGCAGACATTTATGTCATTAATGAATGTTTGTTTAATGTTTGTGATGTGATGAGAATGCTAGTGTGGCAGTGTGAGTGCAAAAACGGTGATTAATTAAAAATAATGCAATATTCTATATGCATTTTGAATTCCAAGAGGTAGGTACCTTGCTGTATACGATTTTACTCATTTTACCATAGAATAAATATGTAAAATAAAATTCAAAGTATATCAAATTTTCTGAACATACGTTATATATTACATAATTCTTACTTCAGTCGTATTGTTAGCGTTACCACGCAATTACGTACGCTCTTAATTCGCGATACATCATTCTACGTATAAAGGATCCTCTGAATAGATTCCACGACACGAATACTCCTTTATCATAAAACAACTAACATTACATGAATACAAACAATCATTCCATCACCCCGTTGTACCGTTCTTACAAGAACCTTCCGCTATGGCTCCAGAGTTCAAATTTCTCTGAACGGACAATAAATAAATAGGGGTGACAAGAACTGGATAATGATGTAGACGCAACACTGAGTGTTTTGGTTAACTGTCAGCTATACGGCTCCATAAAATGGCAGTGCCAGCCCTCGGAACTTTGTTTACACGGGTTATTTTCATTACTTGAAGTGTAACAGATCGATTCGTTGGTACGTTCACACCTTGATGGAGTTTCCGAGGAGAATAATGAGGGGTACATTGACAAAGAAGTGGAATGTTTCAATTAGATCGTATTCAACGCTGTGTCTAGTACCTACCGCGATCAAATCAAATTGGAAATTTTGTCAGTATACGATAGTGATGTCTTGAAGAGATTAGGTCGGAAAATGTTTTTTTTTTAATTTGTTAAATATATGTGTCTTTGTATCTTATAGAGTAGGTACCGAAAATTTATATTACACCCAAAAACCTCGCGCAGTATATACTTTTGAAACCAATGAATGTATTAATGATATCTATATTATACTCAATCATTTTATTTAACTAACTGGGTACCATCTTACTTCTGTATTTAATCTTAAATTCATATATTTATTTAGAAATGTGTTTGTAATTTTAAATTATATTAATGTACCTTATGTTTGAGGGTAACATTATATAGTTCTTAAGCTTCTAATAACGAAAGTGTATTAATGAAAAATATGTGTGTGTGAATACATGTAAAGTGTGTTACATGAATGTGTTTACCTGTTGAGAACAATAACAAAAAATAATTAATTGCCTTTAATAGAATTTTCAGTGTTTGAAAATTGACTTCATTATCGCATCGCATAGTGAATGTATCTGGTGTTCGGTTGTCAATGAACGACAGTCACTACTTACCATCAGGTGGTATGGCTGCTCATTTGTAGTCGTGAAAATCGATATATCGGTGATGTGCGGTCACGAAATATGAGCAATTAACCTACTTAATTGTATAGCGCTGACACACTCACGACCCCGCACTACGACTCTCTGTGTTGCAGATGGAATGCAAATACAAATACACAAATACTATACTTATTTGTCACATAAATACCTGCCCCGGCCGAGAATCGAACCCGGGGCCCTTCGCTCGGCAGAGTGGTTCACTACCAAGTGGGTCAGAGGGTCGTCATATGTGTAGTTATGTTTGCGTTTGTATTTCTTTCCTGTGGTGTACAATAAAGTTTTATATTGTATTACACGAAGTCAAATGGGTGACCGCTAGGAGCAAAACTTAATGCGCGTGTCTGTACTTTCTAGGGAATGTTGAGCAATTGGACAGGAGACAATGTCGGATACCTTCCGACGGTTTTAGAAATGACCCTCAGGATTGCCGCTAATCTCTTTAGGAGTTCACATTAATACATCTCATTATGGATCCTCAGCTGTGAAAAACTGTTTTTAATATTTATCTAATAACATTTACTATATCGGAGCAGAAAATATGATGTACTAAATCGTACATAACTTATCTAAAATGTCTAATATATATTTATATCTTATTATTACCATTGATTCTAGGTAATAAAAAAAACGTAATTAGTGTGAAGTTTGTCTGTCCACGCTTAGATCAGACGAGAGGCCCAGCAGTGGGATAATTATAGAATGTGATGCTGATAAAGTGATCGCTTATATAGGTTAAATAATTATACAATATTAAATGTTATTTTTCAATTAGTCTACAAATGAACTGACGAGCTACCTGATGAACTTCAGTAACACCAAAGGCTTCACTGATTGTTGCTGACCAGAAACGAAGCGGGAATCATGCATTATTACTGGCTCTCTGATACTGTTACCGAATAGCGTATGAAATATTTCACTATTGAACTTAGAAGGAGGGCGATAGCTATTCATCCGACCAAAAACTTTATCACTATGCAAGTATCGTCGGGGTTAAACTGAATGGGCTCTGTAAGCCCAGCGACCTCCAGGATTAGGGACCGCTCGCCATTACCTCGGCTATTGTTTAGCGGGGTACGTCACAAGCAGCAAGGTTGTCCTGGACCCAAGGATGGATGGAATCTGTTACATCCCATTTACAAGCCTAAGTCTATCTTTAAGGATTGAAACTTAAGCCACACTCTGCTGTCCATGCTATATTCTACTGAGGTAATTACTTCAGATGTCTTCCATTGAAATTCACTATGCTTTGTACCTCCCAAGACAACACCAGTGTAACTTTTGCAAAAAAAATACATAAATAAAAACCGCAGCAAAATATAAATATTACTTCACAAACCGTTACTTCAGCATATATGTAAAGTTATTCCAAACTCATACAATTTTAATGAAATAAACAAATGCGCATTGTTATGTCTCGTAACTAGAACAGTGTTATTTTAGCTAAAATTCAGAATTACCCGACACTGACTGAATTGCATCATCCACATGTGTACGCAGGTAAAACAATTTAGCCTCACTTGATGCACTAACGAAGGCAACGTGTGTAAACTTGTTACCACTAGCGTAAATGTGGCCTTCGGGCGCGTACACTAGTACCTTTATTGAAATGTGAATTTGCTGTGTATGCAATTAAATTTGGAACTTGAACTTAAATCTAGAGTTACTGATGACTGTTTAAAGCGATTACGCTTTTTAGGCTAAATTTGCTTTCGATGAAATTACCTTAGATATCCAGAAATCTCAAACTATAACTCGGTTTACGCGACATGTCTGGCAATACTGGTAAAAGCAAATCAGATCAGTTCAATTACTTGAGTTACTTAGTATTAAATTTGGATATTGTATTTATTTAACATATATTTATACTGTACATGTTTTTATGTGTTACTTTATATATGTATATCAGTAATATGTAAGCAAATTTCATTGAGAAATAAACATTTATGTTTGTAAATTTAAATTTTTTTATGTAGCAAAATTTTCTCACCACCATCCGGGGTTTACTGGTAGAGAATGCCATGAGGCAATT
>DWPT01007600.1:0-10700 GCA_018251895.1 Agathymus mariae mariae | reverse complement strand
CCGAAACCGGTAAAATATGATTCATATATCCGTATCCATATCCGGATCCGAAATATCATATCCATAACATCCCTATTAATAATAATACACTATTACCTTTATTGCTGCAAGCCATGTCCTTCATGTTGTGTCCGGAGTTGGCATCACCTCCGACGCGGTAAGTGAAGATGCGCACGGGCATGTGCGGCCAATTCCATGTGCGGAACACCCCCTTCACCCCCGCCGCGCCGCCTCCTGCGCCCACTACCGCGATCGCCTGATTGCACTGACACCCTTGTCCGGTTCGGTTGTACTACAACATTATTAGATCACTGTTACGATCACTGAGGGTGAAACATTTATATGATATTTAGAAATAGGTGACCATCGTATTTGGTCGTATAACAACAGATTTTTAAGAATCTCCGCAACCTAAAAGCTTCAAAAATAATCTTTTATATTCAATTTGATTAAATATTTTTTAAGGTTACGTCAGTCTGCCTTTTATAGGTTTATTTTATGTTTACTGTGTTATAAAATTACAATCAAACTATTAATCTATTTAAATTTGGGGAAATATATTAATAAAAGAATCAGGTACGAAATTATTCAGTAAAGTTTAAATCGCATATTTATAAAAAGTTGAATCAAGACTACAAAAAAAAACAGATTCGCGCAGCATAAATCAGCAAATTTAGTCAATTACCCGATGAAGAATCTCGAAACCGGTGGTCAGGGCTCCAGTTAAGTTAGCCGCGCCCCCGGTGGGCTCCGCTGCCCACAGTGCACTTTTCAGTTCCCGTATCGTCTCTGGCACGGCCTGACAATAAAATTAAAATGTATGCATATCAAATTAAAACGTTATATGTATGTTATTAAATGAAATATATTCGAGTTCATAAAATTTATTCGAGATCGGTTTATACAAACACTTTTCGAAAGTCAAACTACGTCCTCGCTTCATCGAATCTCTAACGTGAGTGGTCTGGGAAGAAGAAGCGGCAAGAAACTTCCAAGGGTATTTTTCCTACTCACCGTTACAGAAACTACTACCTATATCTATATTATTATTATTATGATTATGTAAAACTTAGGTATATCCAAGATAAGAATATCTGTAAGGTATCCTTTAAGTCTAGCTTGTATTAACCATTGTGCATAAGAATGCTTTTGACGTGAGTTTTTAATTTTCAATATGGCATCTCCATTAATATAATGTAATTTTATTATAAATTTGTACACAACTACCCTTGAAAGTGCTACCAGTTTAATATTTGGTACGATCAGTTTAGCTCTGTTTCTAGTGTTACTCGTGTGCACATCACTTTAAAAAAAAAAAACTTTCAGAGTATGATTTCTTTAATCTTTTAAATATACGACTACCCGAATGACAGTAAACCTAGATTCGTTTCAAAGCACGTAATCCAACCAGTGCGCGCGTCCAAAAATATTGTTACGCCTTATTATTTCGTGTTTTGTAAGTTTCATGTTTGCTCCATTTATTTTCTTTGATATCGATTTCCTTAAAACTTAAAATACATTAAGTTCTATATTAAGTTTTGTTTCTTATTCCGCGGAACAATGTCGACATCCCGAAAGAAAAAGCCTTAGTTGTTAACACAACTGTAACAATGTTATATACACTTTAATCTAGCCCGTTTTATTTAATTTAAATTGAATTGAATTCCAAACACCATAAATATTTTATTCTACTTTAAAAAATTCCAAACATTACTTTACGTACCTAATTTAACTAAACTTTTATTATATGTATAAATTAAAATTGACTCAATGAGATAACATAGTGTACCTAAGTGTTTTATATGTAAATTCGATAAGTCTAGAAACCGTTTTAATGCACTATATACAATCGTTTTAAGTTTTGCAACAAGAAAAGGAAATTCTTCAATGGTATATTCGCGTCGCGCTACATTAAAAATAGCTTCCATAGCTTTTCAAAACTACTGTATCTGTCACTATGAATAGAAGAGAAAGTGGAGTACCTACAACTTTGTTGGTGGGGCTGGTGAGTGAGGCTACATAAATAAAGCGTGAGTGCCGCGCTAGTCACTTTCGGACTGGCCTTTGAAACTTAAGAGGGTCAAGGATTTGGGCCGCGATCTCATGAAGGCAGATATGTAACGTGAATGTTTATAATACTGAATGGCAACCGTGAAGCTTCACAAAATATCAGTGCTAAAAATGGTGCATCTTTTCACGCAGCTTGCTAATTCCATTACCATCGTTTGTTTTGGTCTACGCAGCGGCTTTACCTTCAGCTTCATTAGAAAACTAGTAACAGTTGCAGTCAAATATCGGTGACAAATAAATAAATGGTAGACATTAACTTATTGTGTAAGCTTAGGTTAAGTTTGGTACTTAGACGGAAGTTTGGTATTATGTTTAATGACGGTTAAATTAAACTAATTAACAACAGAATGTTAATAATATTATTATGGTTTGCTGAAAGTAACACATCTAGTTTTCTCTTATGCATGCGGCTCTATATATTTTATATGACAATGTAATCGCTAATATAGCATTTTATGTATATGAATATAGTTTTATTTATCTATTAATATAAATATAATAACGAGTGAGCGAGAATTTTGTTAGTTTGTGTGTATGCGAAGTTAATCCGGAACCACGGCACCTATTTGAAACATTATTTACGAAAGGTACATTATTCCTAATGGACATAAGTAGGCTATATGTCATGTAGGTATGTATATATGATTAATTGTTGAACCCGAATGGAGTCGGGTAGGCCGATAGTTATTTATAAATGACTAATGTAATATCTTTGAGTTCAAATATTGTGGGGGCGTTGAGCCTCGCGCTTACTTTTACCTGTAAACACATTATACCTATGTCATGAACATCACAATGGTTTATCAAGTTAAATTTATCTACTTAAGTAACGTTTAAGTAATAAACTGCAAATATATCTTATACACATCTAGTAACCCGATACTTTGGTATGGTATAACATTAATCTTTTAACTGTTCCTACTGATAGAGCTTTGGGTAAATGTCGGTCTAATTAAAATAACAATTAATGTACATCTTAACAATACTTACTGCTTGGGTATACTAAGTTCAATAATTACGGTAAGTCCGGTTACGTCTAATGTTTGCAGAACAAAGGATACTTCAAGGCAGTTTGAATAAAAAAGCTTTGTCTTATATCAATTTACGCTGATCTCCCCTTCACCGATAAAACACTAATCTCTACACTATTTGACAAATTATCTCTATGACGTACTTATGTATTATGTATATCAATTTTTTTATCAGTTTTTACAACTTTATATTTTTACATACGCATACTTTTCATGTATATAATGCTTAACGTATACGACACAACGTCACTTACAAACTGTCAAGACTATTTTCCCTTAAGCGAAACGGATGTTGGCGAATCGTGTCAAAGTTGTCATAAGTCGCATGTAAGCTAACTCGACGAAGAGTTACCGACTTTGCGATATGGGTGCTTCACCTGCCGAGTGCCGCGGCACTCTCGCCAATCTTTGTAGCGTGGGTTCTTAAAACTTAGAAACTTGAATTAAACATGTCAATGCTGTTCTTGTCTCGTAAGAGCAAAGTTTTGTACTGTTATCAAAGTATCTGCATATTTTTCAAGGATTCAGATAATGATATTAGAAAGTAAATGGAGTTCTTGGATTTCTTGCTATTGGTACTACCATGATATAATAATTTTTCGTATTATCAAAAAATGAAACCCAGTCTGTCGTAGCTATAGACTGTCATAGATAAATTAATTATTTTAGAGGTAAAGGAAATTACTTCAGGAGCATTAGGAACCTTTTATATATATTACAAACTTTGGGATATCGCAATAATGTTAGAAAGTCCGCCATGTTAAATGAAATGTGGAGAATAAATAGGTACCCTCGTACCCTCGGTAAGAGATGTGGCCGAGACAATGTCTCACTCTTGAAACGCGATGATTGAGAGGTGGAATTGGCACTTGGCTCAAACTAGGTCTACTCAATTTAAATCTCACATATATTACCCATTCGATGTATTCGCTTTAATTAAGTCGATTAATAATACAATTCTAACGATTGCTTAGTTCCATAAGATAAATAGTTTGTATGTGTACTTCCTTTCTTTTACAATACTTATTACAAGATAATTTAGTAACTAATAGCCATTATATATACGCTGATTTGAGACATTATATATCATATATTTTATTTATTTTTAATATTGTTTTTATTCAACTACTACATAAGTATGAGTATACTACTACTAGTATAAGTATATGTACAAGTTAATAATGTAACTTAATTATACGAACTTATGAACAAGTCAATGAAAACGCGCATTAAAGCTTCTTGTGTTGTGTTACTTTTATTATACTGGAACATTAAACAGTGTTTGATTGAATCCATTAAGGCGTGTACACACTAATTGTGGACAGATGGGTATCGTAACGCTCAGGTCCGCACGCAATATCTGCATTTGCGTTCAGATTTCAAAATACATATTTAATCGTTAACTTTCTGGAGTTAATATAACATTTGCGTTTTGGCTATAGTAGTTTCGATTTTACTTAATTTTTGAACAATGTTAGTAACATTGTTCAAATATTGAGTTTTATCCACTATTGACAGGAAAATATTGGGTCGCTAAGAATTGTCAATACCGGAATATGTTTGTAAGATTCAATGGAAATTTAGTATACCAATATAATCCTAAGAATTGTTGGCTGCCCGTTCTCCAGTAATAGAAATACTGAAAATATATATGTTTTAATGAAATTGGTACCTTCGATTGAAACGTGCGAGATTTGCGAATTGTTTATTCAAGAATTTGTCGATACACGGTCAATTTGTTGGAAGTGAAATTGAAATTACAAAAAAAAAAACAAAGTAATATTGCGCGAAAACAGTTTCTTCAACACTTAAAATAATACCGAAATAAGTCGAATAGATAATTCATATACATTTTGTATTATTGTTGATATACATAAGTCATTACTCAAAACAATCCATGATCAATTTTTATCACAATTTTCAACATATCCTTTACTATTCAAACTTTATTTCTCCAACGATTGATTTTGGTAAGTAATTCAAAACACATCATGAAAATTGAATATTAATTGGTTCTTTAAATCACTGTCGGTGGGTACTGAACTGAAATAGATTATCGATAACAATTTAGATTAAAATCCAAACTTTCATTTTTATTTTGTATATTTAATGCGTTTTCAAATGAACCAAATAGACAAAACATTCTTTAACATGGAAGACAAATGATTTTAGATTTTGTACCTTATTGTGGTTTTTAGCAAGTTAAAAAAGTTCTTCGGGGCGTTTCCTTTGACTCAGCGTATAGCCATTTGAGACATAGGTTGCGTTCAATTTAATTAGAGCAAATTTGTAGGCTTTGTATTATGGAGATTTTGCGACAAAGATAAGCAAGGTACGTGCTACAAAATAGGTAATTCTAGCAATATGTCGCGTGCTGTGTTCTGGATTCAAATTAGGAACGTTATTCATATTTTAATATATTACTAAATTGCCGACTTCTTTAGGGTTGAACAATTAATTACATATACATGATTATTAAAAATTTTATGTTTTTTGCCTTGATATTTTATGTAACCTATGTTCTGCGGAATCACGTGTTCTCGCTACATACCAATTATCATTAAGATCAGCCAAGCCGTTCTTGATCTATAACGGGATAAACAAATAGACAAAAGTTGTCAAATTAGTATCAGTGAGTCATAAAACGAATATTTATTATTAAATTTGACAAAAATGACACTACAGATTTTTATAGTAGTATATACAGATTGTAATAGTTATATCTATTGAATAGATATTATTCTCATCATCGGAAAAAAATACTACAACCAATTTAATATTCCGAGTCGATATAGTAACATGTTGAGGTGAATATCTAAATAAACGTTAAATGCATGATTGGTAATAACAAATTTTGTGGTAATAGAACATTCATGGCAGGTGGTGATCATCAACTCGATGCTCGTCGTGGTCACTGTCGTCCGGGCTGGTCGGTTATACGAGTACTAAGGCTGTCATGGTTAGTTGCACTTAAAATTAGGCATCTCAATTTCCCGTATCTAAAATAGTTTAGGTTAAATTCGTCTACATTTTGGCTCCAAACGCGTAGATAGACTGCCTGACGCTAAACCGTCACCGTGGCCTAACGACATGAGTAACACCAAAAATTATCGATGATCCGTTGACGCCCAAGCAGGAAACGCGAAATCAGCTTATTATCTACGTGGCATATTGTTTTACATAAAACGCAATCTGTATATCGTATATATAAGAACTCACCTGAGCCAAAATTTTTGTGTAGCAGGAATGTATCTCAGAAACGGTCTCGCTATATCGATAGATGTTGACGAAGTCGTTCGGTCCGAGTGTGTCGAGTAGAGCGGACACGGTGGCCTGAGCCAAGCGTCTGTACGAGGATCCCAGGTCATCCGAATCATCTAGAAGGATCACGAGGTCTTTTGGCGAGGTAGCGGCTTCAACGAACCAGTTGGATGATCTGAAGTCGTAAAAGTCGCGGGCGTGGTGAGAGTACCCATCTTCAGGCGGCCAAGACATTGCTAAAAGTGAAGAAATAATTTATGAGAATACAATTTGCCAGGTACACGTTGTTCTGTAATGTATTTAACTATAAAATATTTCAAACTACAAATTTTTTGTAAAACGTATTAAGTGCGGGTCTTGACATATCTAGATATGAAACTTCGACCGTCTTGAAAGAACACATAATATTAAGTCGTTCAGGAGTGTCAAGAACGTTAACAGAATAATATAATATACAATTATTGAATATATTATATTTAATATGAAACGGTGAATAATTCTTGTTAATAATAATTTTTATCTTTTTTCCCAAGAGTACATCTTCGTCTAGGATTGCGACTTGACTTTTCTGGGATTAGATACTTAGTTTGTTTGTTTAGCTGTGAACCTAAACTCATAAAAACAAACGTTCACCCTTGTGCCAAATAGCTTTGCAGATTTGAAATGTTTACCTATAATTGTGTTACTCAGTTATTAACGTTACATTGAAGATTATTATTAATTACTCATGCATTATATTATGCCAACGTTAATAAATGGTCAATAATTAATTGATGTCATTGAAATATAATAATTTTAGCTATTTGGGCAGTTTCTCATTTCTCTTACGTAATTTTACACAATAGTTTTACTTTCAAATATTCACTGACATCGTTATATAATTTTTTTATTAGTTTTAATTTTAGTGTATGTTTACGTGTATAACACGTTAAATTTATTTGGTTTATTGCATCTGAATAATGATTAAAAATATGTTACCAGTTTTTCTTAAATAGTTTATTCTAGAGGTACAATGACGCAAAGTGTGGACTGTTTTTAGGCGTCGAGTGTATTTAATTTCAAATACGATGAATACATAAAAATACAATATTTTAAAATATATAAGTTAGTAAATAAAGTTCTATAACCATACTGCTGGCCTACCCGATTACCGCCCGAACACATTTCTTCTTTCACGATTTGCATTTGCGCTCAAGAGTATCTGTAGTAGTATTTGTAATATTAGATTAGAGTCGCAAAAAGAACCATATTCGATTTAATCTTTTTTCTCTCTATGATTTATGGTAGACGTGTAGTATTTTGGTAACTAATGATGAATCTGATAATTTACTTGTAATTTATAAGAAACTTTTTTAAGTGTTTTTCGTGTAAAATAGTTTCTTAGAACAATACTAATATATTTACACAATAACTTTAAAATACGTGCTTAAACAATATAAAGAAAATAACTGTACCAGGAAAAACAAACAAATGCAAATTATTTGCCCGGTATTTATCTTAGCCCGTTTATTTGATTTACCGCACGCCGTACTAATATTTGTTTGCCCTGTTACATATAGTATTTCTTCTTAACAATAATACAATAATACCAAATTGTTATTTGTAAGCAACGAACTCTAAAACAGACATTATTGGTCCCGTATAAGTATAAATTACCTGGATAACGCCTCATAAACCCTGTAGACGAAGCGTAGTACTGCCAGGACAGAGACGGATCGATCTCGTAGTTGTTCACGAACAGAGGATCCAAATGTTCCGACCACGCTATTTGATTCTGAACTTTCTCGTCTGTAGGAAAACATATTTTATAAATAGTATGTACGTTTTTCATTCTAGCTTTCTTGTATCCTAAAAAACAATAAGTGCATGTATTTATGTACATATATATGTATGCACGCACTCATTTATACATGTTTACATGTATGCACCTATGGATGCTTTATGTGTATGTATGTAAATTTTACTCATTGCGAAGTTTCAATTTAGATTTAACATTACAATCGTTATTTATGGATAATAACTCATGAAACGTGTAAATTTTTTAAAGGACAAGTTCATGATATCTTGCTAATATATTATCAATGCCATCGTCCGATAGATATATGTATAAATCAGTAGTGTTTGTTAATTTTTATGCCATTTAAAGAAACATTAATCAGAGCGTAATTGGCTATCTTGGTACATTAAGTTAGCTAGATTGTTTCTATTGGTTCACTGGTCGGAAATATTAATGGTTACATACACCCTACCAAAGTTTATGAGATTAATGGACCGAAATTTCAAATTTAAGGATACAGGACAAAAATGTTACGATAATTACTAGATAATATAGAATTTGTACATATAAAATAATAATAATAAAACGCTAATACATTCACAGCACTCGCATTAGGACCTTTTTGTCACAATTATGATAATACATTCGACCAGCAACCACAGGTTTATCTGTCGCTCAAATGGAAAACCGTACCCAGGGCCGCCTCACCCGATGAGTCAATCGAATGTGTTTTAACTAGTTAAAAAAAATGTTATCTAAATTCTTTATAAATTGTGTATTATTACACTTCATTATCAAAGGGGTTTCATTAAACATCTAGTTAATCGTAAACTTGTAAAGTAAGCAAATTTATTTAGCAGATAGTTGATCGACGAGTGTGTGCACGGAAGACAACGTTCGAATTTGGCTTACACACTGAACATTGGCTTGCACGGATTCAACTATCTCATGTTGATTCAGGATGTTTGATTCATATTTAACTTATGAATGAAATTAAACACTGTGCCAATACGAATACCATTTATATTCCGTTATTGTACTCCCAACAAATACACAGAAACACTGAAAAGTTGATACTGATACTGAGACTAGTAATATGTTGTGAAAAATCGTTGCTTTCAATTAATTGAAATATAACCCAAAATGCATGCGTGCAATGCATTATGTTAATTGAATGTAAATGAATAAGAGATATCAGAAATGGTTAATTTGTTCAAGAAGTATCGAAAAAGAGAGGATTGGATTATTAAAATTTTCAAACTGATATCGTATGTAGTTTGCATATTGGGTAGCTTTAATTAAAATAATTGTGTTTAAGAAGACACGTCGTCAATAAATGTTTATACTTCGGTTCTTTGTGTACCTGTTCGACAATAAAGGTGTCTGTCAACTCGTGAATTTCCTGCGTTTCTTTGTCATATGAAATAAATGTTCATTCTCCCTTACTAGTCTACCGACAGATGTAGCTTAGCCAAACTGCAATAAAGGCCTATTCATTCTCACTTGTCTATTTAAACATGGCTGACTCAATTTATTCCCTTGAGTGTGTCTTGATGTATTCCTTTTTTGTCTTATTTAGCGAAAAGTGTGCTTATATCTATCTCTTTTTTAAATGTCTAATGTTTCCGTTTTCAAATATTAATAAACGTCTATTCACAACACAATACGTGACTTCTTTGGACTTTGGAATCAGGTCATACTGACTCTTATCATAAAAATAGTGTTTGACAGCATAATTGGGCACACTCTCCGATCGGACCCCGTCCGAACCGCGCGGCTCTCGCGCACTCAGCTACGCAAGCACTACGCTACAGCTACGTCACTACGAGCCACACCTTGCACTACGTGGCTGCTACGCGCCAGCTACGCATCCAGTACTACGAACAAGTTTGATGTCGCTAAATCTGTCGTTGCCCTACTACTGTTATAGTGGTCGCCAAGGCCTTCGATGAGGTCTGACATGGAGGATTTGTTTACAAACTTATCCAACTAGACCTTCCATATCGATTAGTCCATATAGTGGCTTCCTACCTCCAGGATCGAACATTTCGTTTCAAACACGAAGGTTCTTTCATCCCCATGACCAATAACGGCCGGGATGTCCCAGGGCTCAGTACTCGCACCATTATTATTCATATCGTACTACTAATGGATTCCTACTAATGGAGCGCAGCTCTCTCTCTCTTAGCCGATGACACTGCTCTGTATTATCGAAACAAGTCGTTGTGTTCAATTCTCACCAAACTTCAGTTGATGGGCTTGGAGAATGGTTTGCAAGATGGCGAATCGAGGTAATTCCGCAGAAGAGCTCCGCAGCTTGTTTTAGCCATAAGCTAATTCGGTTCCTCGATGAGCTCCCCCTGTTAGGTTTATAGGTATTCCCGTCCCGTGTAAGCGCTCAAGTACTTGGGTGTGACGCTCGACTCGAAGCTCACCTTCCGACAGCACGTCAGAAGGGTAACGGGGACCGTCCGATTTTACAAGAGCCGACTCAACAGTATGTCGGGAAGGCACAGTAAAATGTGTCTCAGGAACAAGCGAACCCTCAACAAGGTCTGCAT
>DWPT01007599.1:0-10700 GCA_018251895.1 Agathymus mariae mariae | reverse complement strand
ATGTCGTTTGAAGAATGGTGGCACGGTAATTCAATAGCACAACTATAGCATTTAATATTTAGGATGATATTTTAGTATAAGCCTTCAACGCCAATCACTATCATAATTATTGAATTAATTTATGTAAAATACTAACACTACATCTGCACATGTAAGGCTCAATATTTAACTTTAGACATTTATTGCGTTATTATATTTTATGATACTAACAATACTTATTGCAATCATTCAAAATATATAGATACAAAGTTTCAAAATTATCAGAGAGAAATAATAAGTGCTCACACCATAACCCCCGTTCTATAATTAATTCCCTGTGTTGTTGATTACATAGACGTAGACGTACGTATTTAAGACATCACTAATAACAAGGCCGGAGTATAACTAGTTACTTATAATTTACTTATATGAAATCCAACTTGATACCCTTTGCTACGATTGCTACTCAGTATACTTATATCACTCAGTATTACTTAATATATTATTTTAAACCGACCGAGATTATTTTTAACGTCAATGTGATTAAAGAGGGATAAAGTACCTTTAGGTTCACCTTCTTCCTATATTATATCTTTTTGGCAACAAGGTGTTATTGCGAACTTTCAATTAATTGTTTCTAGTTGAGTCCTTGAGAGGAACAATCAGGTGTCTATAATCAACTTTCAAATAACATGTACTGTTTACCTATGGTCACTTAATACCAAGAAAAAGACTATGACTTGGAGGTTGAAATATAATTAAGAAATCAGATAAGTCTGTGAACTGTATGTGTATATATATATATTTACTAATGCAAGGTTGTAATGTGTAGTCCAGGCACTCGTGGTCACTTTGGTAACACAGTGGTTCCAAGTTATAAGTATTTTTTTTTATTCTTTTCTTATTTTCCGAACATCACTGCATTGCAAGCAACTGATTTAATCCCGGGAAGTATTTTTTTGAGAACGTACACACTTTAATATTGTGAACACGATTGCTTAAATAGGCCTGGAGATACGAGTGCAGCTGTATCTTCCAACACGTTACCGTAGTCACATTACGAGATACTACAGTATATAGGAAGGTTGCTCTAGATTTGTTAAAAAAATCTAAAGAAAAACAGATCAAACTACATTCGGACCTCGCTTATATATTCGTAGATCGAACGCAAAGCTTAAAGCTTATCTAAACATATGGATGCATGCCGACGCATATCAATCACGTACAGGGATCAAAGGCACATAAGAGCAAAGTGGGATGCGAGGTTGCATTTGCTCAGTATCCGTCTACACGAAATATGCAACAGCCATATTGATACAGATAATTAATAACCTGTATGCAGACGATACAACCACGAGACTGATTGTTCTTCAATAGTTCAGAGGTTACGCTGATAATATTATTATTTTATTACATTTATGGTAAGTTATTTAGTAAAAAGCACTTATAGCTCGTAGACTCCTGTAAATACGGGATCGAGCGAGTAAAGCAACTTCGGACGCGACCGGTATTTGTTTGGGTGGCCGGCCGCTAGTGGTAATGTATAAGTTTAAACTAACGTCATCGTGGAATTTATACATTTTACGAGTGTTATAACTTTAAGTGGAATCCAGTGGTTAGTTTATGTAAAATACATAAAGTACAAAGTTTAGTGTGTGAAAATACAGTAAGAAAAACGAACTAGACTTAGGGTAGATAGATTAATCTACCACTAGCTTGTCGACGGTTTCCATGCAAATGGATCGAAATATTGGCAATATTTAAAACGTATCGTGAGTACCCGTTACATAATAAAACGTCAGTGGTAATGTTTCTTAGAGACTTCGTTGTTTCAAAAGGCACGTCAAAACTTCGTCCCAATTACTAGCATTGCATGACGTTAACCATGTCGGAAGCCTTTGGACGGCGTAAGAATTTTCTACTCTTGGGTTGGTCCTTGGCTTGGAGCTGCTTGATGACTTAAGTAATAGCATTTACTATTAGGAAAGGCCGTGTCACGCAGTGGATGTGATGCAGACGTTAAGAGCACGTAAAAATATATAAGGTGTCAATTACTCTTAACACTTATTGTGAAATATTTTGGTAAGTCAACAAATCTTTAATCAATATTTTTTTTTTTATAATATTATAAACTGAGCTGCGTTTATACATATTATATCAAGGGTGACCTTAACCGTTACTTGTGGTGTGTTGTAAGTCGTATTTTAAATTATTTTAGATACTCTATTAATTTTTACAAATATAACCTAAACTACAAAACTGTTTCTTATTACGTGGTTCCCGGTTCCTTGAAAACCATTATTCAATCAGAAATCTTACTAATATAATAAAAAGAGTGTTGTGATAGAGTTTGTGTGTAGACGGAGGGTAGTCTACTGAGCCACGGCATCTGTTTGAAAAGATATTTTGCTATTTGACATTTATTCGGAATAAAAAAAAGCCTATATATAATAGTACCTGAACAAAGTAGGGGTGAGTCTCTAGCCTCATATAAACATATGACGTATGCAGTATGCTCAGGTATCATTCAATAACTTCAGAACGATATGTATATTGGTTAAATCAGTAACAAAAAACTTTGTTTATTTATTTTCTTCGAAATTGATAGCGTCGCATCGTGTCTTGTTGCAGGGCTTTAGTAATATAGTTTTCAACTTTCCAAACTCATATTTGTTGGGTCTCGATAACGCTTAGACGCACAATGGACGCAAACCTTTAACGGAACACACGTACGCCCACGCGATAATGCAACGGGGGTTGCGGTGTCTCCAGCCGCAAAGTTCAAAGTTGAAATCTATATTTTGCAGTGACCTCGAAACAATTTTTATAGGCAATTAACTGACGCTCCTAATACATGTTTCTATACGTAATTGTTAAGATCAATGAAATTTCTTGTCACTATTCACGTAGCATATCTTGAGGGTGTTCTGATACTTTAGTGGAAAAGATTATTTAATAAAAAAAATCTTCTATGATGACACTCATGTATATAATGAATAATATTTAATTGTTAGTTAATAAATGTGGTTGTAGCGCGGAAGGTCACGTTTGTAGCGGGCTACGGTGAACATATACAGATCTCACATAGATAGCTAAATGAACAAATAAAATGATATAGGATAATCTAAACATATAAAAATATATTTTAATGTTGAAAAGAAATATAATTAATATATTATTACTGCACCGAGATATAAGTATTTTTATTGCCCAGATGTCTAACATATAGTCATGGAACTACAACCAATCATGACTTTGAGGCTTGAGGATATATTGATTCTGAATTTGCATTGTGCTTGCTAAGCACATCCTTTCTCATTGCGGGATGGTTTTAATTTCCGCAATTCTGAAGTTGCACGGTACTGTTTCCCGGAGCGAAGTTAAATGCTCGAAGCGAAACTAAATACAAAATTAAGTGCTCTAGGAATCAATTAAAGAAAATACACAGCTTTACAAACGTTCACCCATGGTTCGCCGGGAAACGAACATACGAGCCTCGTCATGGGAAGTTGTTTCGCCCCGGGACACCTGTAATATTAAGGGTATCATCAACCTGTAATATTAAGGGCATCATCAAGCGTCGCCGGTCAAAAAGGAATCTTGGGATTGGCTTATTATTACTGACTCTCCGACACTGCAATAGGCTAAAATTACGAAGTAAATTTAGTTGACAAGGATGACTTGAATAAATTATACACGCTTAACGAAATACTATACTACTAAAAATTGTTTCGGATGCAATTACTTTATGGACGTAAGGATCGTGTCTACCCGAAATGAAGAGATAACTTGATGTGACTATGGAGGGTAACAGAGAGAAACCTCTCCGGTCCGGAGACCTTCCGCAAAATTAATATCAATAAACAGTTAAGTTTATTCTACTACGTACTGAATGATATAATAATTACCTACCTATCTAATACACACAATGATAAGTTTTATTATCTGACTTTTATGACTGATAAGCTAATAAGATTTATCAATTGTTATCAACCTTGCCACTTGTAAAAGATATCAGTGAGGTATCTAAATGGGTGCGGGGGTCGGAATATCAAGGTCGCTATCATCAACAGTTAGAAAATACTTCGGTAGGAATTCGATAGCCCTTACAAGTGATAAGATACTGAACACTTGAACGGTGGTTGTGTGCCAAAATTGAAGCAAAAAATATAGGCTAATAGTATGAAAGACAAATGGCGCTGTTTTAATAGGAACAACAAATAGTTTTGCTTGTTTTTCCGAAATACACCAGAACCATAATTATTGATAATCTTTTACTGATATGCATTTGTAAAGTAACTGTACTGTTGATCGGTGAAGAGAGTTTCTTTGTACTAATATATATCCATGATAAGCTTCAGCAAATCGATTTTTGTGTATGTATAATGTAAATGATTTAATGTATGCATAAATCGCGGTAATCCGATGAACGGTAATACGAATAAAAAGGCTGCTGCAACTTATTTATTCATCAGCTATCTATATTGTTACATGTAATAACACTTTTAGGTAACGAGTACAATTTAAATTTGATCATTTGGTCGATACAATAAGTTGCTCACAATACTTGAAAGTTAAAAAATTAATAACTCATCTCATAGAAAATAATCACCCAATGGATTCATAACACTATTATAAATGTTCACCGATGTGCATAACTTGATGAATACTAGCAAGGGATTCAAGCACGAGGTGTGGTCGAGGATCTTCATGCTCACGAGTTGGGTATCAGTTTTTCCGGGTCTACACTACACCTAAGAGGCAAAATATATTTTTAGAAAGTCATTACATGATTACTGATCGCTTCAGACGACGTTACAGTGGCAAGTTAACTTGTATTTTAATAACGTAGATTAAAAAAAACAACTCACGTGCAATTTTTGTATTTTAAATAATATAACATTTACATCTAACTTCAGACAGAATATGTGTTCTAGGTACTGTCTAGCAGCGGCATGTAAGCGCGCCGATCCATTGTCGTACTATTGTTATCTAAAAATATATATCACATCAACAATAAATTTTTATACACTTTTTCTGAACGCATATAGATTGGCAGTAAGCTGTTTGTTTCCCATAAAATAGTGTTCAGAACAGGTGTAACATTAATGTTAACGTTTCAATGTAAAAAGTTACGACTGACAGTTTTGTTTAAAAAAACTATGTTCAGTTAAACGATGGTAGCTAGAGTAAGTATCAGACTATTCTTCTAGTTGTAAATTAATTCCTTTGGTACCTAAAGTACAACTTCTGTTTACTAACAATAACATTATACATGTGTTAGTCAAACGTCATGATCTTAACAAAAACTAGAAGTAAATTTTCTTTAAAATGCCTACGACTGTCAGAACACGATTGTCAAGTCGAGCTTCGATTTTGTACTTACATTGATGAAATTGCATACAAAGCACCCACATCGCATGAGGATCAGTTGTGATCAATTGAAATGAAGTTCACGTACACAAAGGTATACACGGCTTTGTTGAAAACTGAAAATGACCTAATGGATTGCTACCTAGCGATGACACGAAAGCATCAGGTTCGGTAAACAAAGGGAGCGATGTGCACTAGATATTTGTATGAAACAGTAGGTGTAGGTGTATGCAGTAGATTTTAATGATATCGGGAATGTATTGCTCTCAGTATTCTGCGACGCCAAATTATTATGTCTAATGCAGAGCGCTATATCGCATAGTATTGTTATATTAATATTATTCCGCTATATGTACATATTGTAATACAATAACAATAAAATACTAAATAATTATTACAAATCTTAACTGCTCCACTACTGGACGTTTTTCCCCTTACAAGTAAGGGGTAAAGTTTTAGTTCACCGCACCAGTCAAGTGCATATAAGCAGACCTCACTCATATTTGAGAATGTTCTAGGAAACTGTTCTGGTTCTGGTTCCGCGCATGAGTATGCAACTTTCTTCACGATGTTTTCTTTCACCGAATTATAGTATCATTAATTTTAAATGCATTATGCATACTTCGTTGTTGTGCCCCTCATGCAGGAGACAGATACTACCAACAATCTATGTCATCTACACTGTTAGTATGTAAGTACTGTCTAGCAGAAACGTCGCTCGTAATAGTCTAGAGAAGATTATTTCTAAATTCATTTCTTTATTAGTTATTATGAGCTGCTGCTTGAGTATAATCACATCTAACGGTATGATCAATGTAGTCCTTCCTTAAAAGATTCGAACTTGATTCGATTGTCGATTAAATCTTGCTTTTGATTAGTTGATTGTCTTAACAAAATTGTTTTATTTTCAATTGTCAAGCGCGATAAGTTAGAGCGTACGAATTGCTAAATTATTATCTCCAATAATTCGTAATATATTGATTATATAATTACAAATAAGACATACTCGAGTTGATCGAAATTAGTTCCCATTTAACCAGCGCTCCTTGGTGTACCACTTTCTACGTAATCGGTTTATATCACGAACCTAAACATGATATAATCCCTAATCTAAACGTTATTCAATGCTTTTAAATACAGAACTTAATGAGGTCACTGAAAAGTCAGGTCTAGCAACCTTCGCAGATCTGTACGTGTGGGTTTGCACGGGGATTTGAGGCGTATATGCGTAGCCGACCTCCCCCGCCCTAAGACACCCGCCATATCACGCGGGAAATCGGGGTGTATTGAACACCGAACAGGTGTTTGTGAAGGCGAAGGGAGAGAGTACGTCAGATTTGTGACGTCATAAATTCCATTAGCGAACTGAATACTTGGAAGTAATCAACAGTTGATGTGACTATTTAATTGTTCTTGTGTTATAGGATTCTTGGGTTGGTTTTTTTCTAACAAACATAAAATCAATTTTTTTTTTCTTAAGAATGATGGTGATTATTGTTATCATTACGAAATATATTACAACCAAGAGCCAAATAGCAAACGGCTAACTGAAAAGAAAACTCCATAAGTTGCGGTCGCACACTCGATGTCCCAGGGCTTACCGTGACTTCGATCCGCTGATGAAGACGTCGACTACTGAGATGAGGATTCGCCGTGGAACCGCCTGGGGGGTTTACCTTGAGCAAATCAGCGAGACAGACCGTTTACTCCAGCATCTCAACAAGCAAGCAACTAAATCACGCCAAAATGCTCACTGGTCCACTTCTTAACAGAAGTGACTAGTGGATATACGCTACCGAGAACAGAGCGAAGGTTCCTGCGGAGTTCATAGAGGGGCAGTTAACGTTTCATTCCGTCGCGCTTTTCGTCTCTGAACATGAGCAAGTAGCAAAGAGAGTACACAGTTGGCGAAATAACGAACACGGCATATTAGCAAGTCATCCAAAAAGGCCGTAGGCCCTTTGACACAGCTCTGTAATGGTATACTTACCATCTGGAAATTTGGGGAGGTTCTAGTGAAGTTGGTTTACTCGGATAGCTACCATCCCATCGACGTGCAGTATGGGTTTCGATCCGGACGGTTTGCTACGCTTCAGATGACACGAGTGATCCAGCACATATACCAGCCATGGTTGGGGTCTTTTTGGACATTAAAAAGGCATTCGATCATGACTGTTGCCAGCTAAGCTAGTTAGGTTACTACCGTCATTTTTTTACGAGCTGTCGTTCATAATAGCTGTTGAAAACGTAACGGGAGATGCCTTTCACCGGCTCTCTACGCCTTGTACAGGAGATGATCTCCAACAGTGGGAACGGACCGCTGTGCTCGTTTTATACACAGATGATACCGAGATCTTTCTGTTTTCTCGATGTGTCAAACTCGCAGTCAGCATGATGCAACGCTTGCTGGACCTTCTGCAATGTTGGTTGGAAATATGTAGATTAGCTGTCAACGTTGGTAAGATGAACAACATCTTGTTTAACGCAAATAATGCAAAACGCCGCCGCCGCTGCGTCTTCGAGGACGAGAAGTGGTATGGCAATCCACTGTTAAGTAATTAGGATGTGACACCATGTCAACAGCGTAATCCAACATTTGGAATCCCTCAAAGAGAAACGCATGGTTTGATACACGTACATTCGTTCACAGCCCCGGTATGGTTCGCGTTGATTTCGCAGTTTCAGCTTAAGAGCCGGAAGACTCAGCAAAATCTAACTCCACGAGCACAGGTCGCTATGTCGGTACGCGCGACCTCCGGATTCAGGCAATTGTCGAATTTGCAAGCCAGTTGGCGCGTGCGATGTTCGACCATACCAACAAAGGTTGACATGAAGCGCTTACGCGTTCACGTACGTTAACTCAGCTTCAACGGGAGTTCTAGGAGTCAGAAGACTCCTCAGATCATCCGGGCAACTGCTGAGTACGACTAGGTTTACAGAAGACAGAATTCCTGCTCAACAGCAGGATTTTTCCCTCCACCGGGAGACACTAGATCTCCCGAGCTTACAACTGGATAATTAGGTGACCCTTGAGACCCTAATGCCCAAAGCACCCATCCCGCAAGCGAGCAAACGTATTATCAAGCCATACTATTGTTGTGTCTCAATCTTCTCATTCACGAAAAGAGATCCGTGTCATGGAAAAGGCTGCTTATGGGTTAAAGCGACTTCATTTTAACCAAAAGTTGAAACCTATGTACGTATCTAAATTCTACAGATATTGTATTTGAGAATCTGATATTTACATACAACAGATTCAAACTACCCGGTCTCGGGAGACATTATTCGATGGGTGTATTAGTCGTCACTAGAGGCACACACAGACACACACACACACACAATGTAACACACATCACAACTTTATTCATTTCGATATAAACCTTAAATTTACCTTACCGGGACGATCTAATGTTTAAGGCAATCTCCTCGTGAGAGCGCTGGTATCCATAACACAAGTTAAACCTTATTATGGGTATCAGAGTTCAACAAAACATTATGTGCCTAATCAATACATAGTACTTGAACTGGTTTCTTCTTTATGCTTAATGTTGTACAACGTTATTCCGAATAAACTCTATTATTATTACTATTTATCTAACATGATTCGATTCGGTTCAATTCATTTGATTTAAGAATATAATTTAATTCAATAAACATAACATTTCTCATTCTATTCGATTATTAGCCAACGTCTAAGTGGGATGTAAAAGTAAAGAAAGTAGAGTACTTGTAATATATATTAATGTTGTAAAAAAAAACTAAAATCGGACTAATAAGAAGATTGCGCTTTACCGTGTCGTCATCAAAAAAATCTAACGACACGTTCTGTTATCTACGAATACACCAGTAGACATTTGTTACTCACTAGCGCCATCTTGCAGATTTATCTTAAAGAGTTGCACCGCATTAGGCTACAGTGTAGTTTTGAATCAAACAATTACTATTCCCTAATAAAAGGTACAGCGTTCCAAATGGTGTTTTCCCGTTCTTTTAACTATATATATGTATAAGTGGCGCGGTATATAAATATAAAAAAATCTGGTATATAGATATAAAAACTTAGTTAATAAGTTAGATTGTAGCTAATGGTTATGAATATGAATTTTTGTATTTTTTTATTTTGTTTTTGTTCTATATTTCCCGGTATTCATGGGTATGGTAACTAATTTTTTACGGGTTTTATAATGGTCACGCCGAATAACATTTGTATCTATATTATTTGTACTTTCATAAAGTTGACAGGTACAATCAATATCACATTTATTTTGAAACTGTAACGTAGGCTCGATTCACAAGGAATAGGAGAGTTGTGGCATTAAGGTTCTTTGTTAGTGAGATATTTTGAATGCGTAGCGGAGGGTAGTTTTAATAAACCGAAGGTCCTTGCTACTTACAACATTTAAACATCGTTTACCACAAATTGCAACTACATATGATGCGTTATAAATTTAACAAGCAGAAAAGATGTTTTATTCTTTCTTTGTTTCTTCGTTTTTTTCTTATTAATGTTAAAGCACATTTTCGAAATGGTGGTAGAAGCAAAAAATGACGTGCATAAATGTATTTACAGAATACCTACATGATAAATTTAATTTCAATTTAGAAACAGCATTCACTAAGTTTACAGTAAGATCAACAAATATATATGAATAAATCATAGATTCCAATAATATTTGTAAATCAAATGCCTTTAAAAGTAGGTGTATGTTAACGTCCTGTTCTTAAAAACTTAATAAATCTAACAACAGAATCGATGTTTCAAACGTGATAACCCTAGAAGCGTGAGCGGCGCGAGGGTTGGGAGTTCCTGCGAGCTGCCGGCCCTTACGTCAGAGGCAACCACGTAGGCTGAGCTCCCGGGATCTAGTCGCCCACACGCGACTGTACGAAATCTATATAGACTAAACAAACTCGTCTCGCTTGTTTGAATTGGAAACAAATATCGATTCGAAATTGCTATCAATTAAAAATAAAGTTCAATTTGAAGAATTATTTTGTTTTTGAGTGCTAATTAATAAATTACATTAGCAGAAGCAATAACGCCGTAGCATGAAGCACTGCAAGATAATGTATTTACCATATGTTGAATAGTAGACATTGTGAGCTGTATAATTGTTTACCATAGTAGTTACGGGTACTCACGATACGAGATACAGTTTTTCCTCGCCACGATTCTTCCGGTAACCACGATCTATGCTACCTTTTTATAATTAACTATTTATATGAATATTTTTTTGGGTTTTCCAATAATTTATGTATTAAAACATTTATAGGTGTTAAAAATAAAACTCTATCAAATATTTAAGCATGTCTTTACATATTAAATAATAATTAAATTTTATTTTATT
>DWPT01007598.1:0-10700 GCA_018251895.1 Agathymus mariae mariae | reverse complement strand
GTGAAAACATGTAAATTTAATTCATGTTTCGTGTTTAATTATTATTTGTTTAAAAATAAAATTAACTACTTGACAATATCCTTTTTTTTATGTTCCGCTAATTCTGCCGGTGTGTGTACTTCCCGATATGATTTATTTATATTTTGATAGCCAATAAGCGAGTTGTAGCACTGTAGTGTGAACGTTGACCTTCCACACGGAAGATTCGAGTTCGAAATCTATATGGCACCCTTAAAAAATTTTTAATTGTGTATGTACTCCAAATTAATTTTTCTTCGATGAAGGATAAAATCATGAGGGAAACTGCATACCTGAGAATTCTATAATGTTCTGAAAGGTGTGTGAAATGTTAACTTAGCCAGCGTGGTAGCCTGTGGTCTTTATAACTCTCATTGGGACAGGAGACCAGAATACAGCAAAAGATAGTTATGGGTTAAACGATAAAACAATAATAATGATAAAAAGAGTGGTCGCCTTGGTGATGCTTCAGTGATGCCCACCGAGCTTGGTACAACACGAAAGAAGCAAAACACGTAGAAAACCTTTTACGATAAATTCAAGAAGTGTAGTGCTAGCCAGAAGAGTTACGACTTGTAACACGATGCACGAGCACTCGGTCGACGGAGTCTAGCGACCTGCTTATAGCAGAAACCTAACGCCATTGCCTCGTCCGTCATTCAGCGGGATGCATTACGTACACGGGAGACAAACTTAGAATCGAGATTGGATGCAACCGGTTACACCCAAACATCTAAATCCTAAAAGGTCCATCTTTCAAAACTCATCCGTTACATAAACTTCACTGTACTCAAACGCGCAGTGCACTGAAGCTGAAATCATAACGGGTCGGCGTTGACCCCGCACCGGACCGGCACGCGTCAACAAGCCGTGTTTGCTTTCCATTCGGATTTGCTGGCTCCGACTAACCGGGTAATAAACCACCTCTCCGCTCAGTGTCTAAACCGAGTCACCGGCCTGCTCCACCGACCCCCGCGCTCCCGATGCGCGGGATTCAATGTGCCGTTCTATGATTCTGTGTTTATTATTATCCGTGGATTTTTGAAGCTGATACGAAAGTGCATCATACGATATTGTTTTACCGACCGGGATTTAAAACAACATTCTTGGTTACGTGTCTTATCTATATATATAAAAGAAAATATATGTGTATGTTATGTTTACCTAAAACTCTAGAACCGTTAGCCCAATTGATATGAAACTTGGCATACATATAAAGTAGTCATTTCATGACTACTCTGACGAACGTAATTACGTTTTATAAATACGTACATTTTACACAAGCGTGTGTATCGGACGTGAATCAAATCCATCATCTATCGCACGCCAGACAACATTTGTGTGTCATATACACATACATACATATACACGTATGCTGATTGCCTCTTCAAATTATAGAACACTTGTTGTTATTGTTACTCGGTCTTATAAAAAAAAATTGAAAATAAAGAACAAAGTTGCTTTTATATCCAAAATAATAATTGAACCATCCAGTAAGTTGTATGTACAAAAAATAACCATTTGATGCCACGATCTGTGCAATGTACACTTGGCGGGATCAATGTTCGTAAATAAAAAATTGCACGAGCAGCGAACGTCTTTCGGAACCCCTTGTGCCGTCCAATTATAACTTGCGTTAATATTTACATCGACTGTACCGGAAATCTTTTCTCCTTCCTTTGCCTCGGCGTTACAATAATTATATCTTGATGCTTCATAAACAACTGCAAATCTTAATATGTAGTTGCGAAAGATTTTTTTAAACGGTACTTTAAAAACTGTTTATTTTGTGTTGTAAGTATATTTATATCATCTATAGCAATAATTTTAGTGATCTCCTGTTCTGTAGAACTTATGAAAAGTACTTTATTCAATGTGACATATGTCACATTTAATTTTGAATTTAGGAATATGTCAAAGCGTCATTTTGTATGAAGAATCTTTTGCATCTGTAAAATGTATATGAAATCTGTATAATCTTATCGAGAACACATCAAATACAATATATTGCAGCATACCTACACTTCGACAGGCAGACTGGACAAATTGTTAGAAAAAAAATACGCTACATTTACAAAACAAAACGCCAACATGGCGCCGCTAGAGCGCCGGGAATCCAAAATTGGAATTACGAACTCGGCCCTCCGATTGGTCATCGGAGCATAATGCGATCGGCCACAAATCCACAGGTACCCTGCAAACGTTCCATTTTGTACTCTACTGGCGCGATATAAAATCCAATGTGAGAGGCCCGCGAGTGTATGTAAACCAGACGATAAAGCCGGACCTCCTCGACGAGTGACAGGTTAAGATTAGGTTATCTTAAATATTTCTTAGCTGGACCCGAGGAGTCTTTATAGGCGTCATTTTTTTTAATCGGTTACAAAACAGTCTGTAATCCGAGCTGAAGGCGACTAGCGGAAAAATACCGACGCTGGACTTGTTGCTAACGGCTACTGATACAAGTCGTGGATGAAATACCAAAATATCGGACACAATGAGGCTCGGGCATCCCCTTACGTGTAGATATTTGAAGAGATACCTATGTATCTTTAGAGTTAAAAATTAAAATTACATGAACTTCCATGTAGTATTTTAAACATAGAAGTTTAGATCGTAATTCAAAGGAATCGTTACAATCTACTGTACAGAATTTTGTAGAAAAAATCCTTCAACAAATATAGCGTTAGTTAGTTATACTGCTATATTGTACTACATTTGGAGTACATAACGACAATGCATCAGATTGATCCATACAAATACTAGAAACCTCATCTTAAACCAATTACATACACTATTGTCTACGTTCGTGCATTGAAAAGCTTTACGAAGTAAATACATAACCTTGATTAAGTCAGATATAGCTAAATACATTTCGACCTTTTCGAATAACGTCTCATGTACTACGTATATGTAAAGTCTACATTAAAGATTCTCTATACGGTAAAACGCTTGGTTACACGCACGTTTGGTTGTCGATTGCGACTGATACCGTTAGAGTGCAGTCGATAAACATTCGATTGGTATTAAAATCTCCGGTTCGCTACTAACATTCCATCGATTCGCACCTATCAGACTGAAAACTGCGCTTGCCGCCCGCACGTTACTCAACTGGGTCAGTAGGGCCTAACCTACATAAGAACATTTTTTAAATAAATCAGAAAACCGGACGTACCTTCTAACACAAAAAATAGCTTTGGAACAACCATACATATGACCTTAAATTAATAACCCAGGCCCACGTCTGCAGCAGGAATATGTAGGAACATTATCTACAACCGTGTATCGGCTGCACAGTATATAATCTTTAGGAACAAAACGTATCCTACGTTAGATGCGCAGGCGCCGTTGATTTATTGCCGTTCTAAATTCGAACACGCTAATGGAAGGCGCGAGCGAGCGGCGCCCGCGCAAGTGATCGAACGAGTGTTGCCAGTTGCTTGATATTTACATACTTTTATCATAATACTTAAAAAAATATTGAATTTACCTGAAATTACTTACACGTGTAAAAAAAAGCGTAAACGTAATGAGAAAAAACTTTACTATGTATTAAGTTTAAAAAATAGCCTTGAACTTGAAATTTAATATAATATAAAACTTTTTATACACTTTTTCTAACCGTAATATTAAAGACATCACATAATTATCTACAACCGCACTCAAATAAAATATATTTCATTTCGTCATATATGAACAATACACATGTCCATGTGTGTGGCATCCATTTTTTCAACCAACAATTTCCATATACGAGTAATACCTTCTTAATCCGGGAACATAGGCAAATATGATAATGTATGCTTAATCCATTAAACGTGAAGCGAAATTTAATAAATTAGCACATCAAAATTAAGAAGGAAATTCCAACATCACCCTGGCAACCCAGTCAATGCCTCGCTCGTCTACAAAAATTTATAGTGCGTTTAAAATGTTTTCGTTCTTAATTTCAGTTAGATAAACGGGCGCGATGCGTTTCGGCGCCTTTAATGAGGTGAAATATGTGCTCGCATTAACCACTCTGTGTCTCCTTTGATATTTTGTTGGGCTTAAAACGTCCAAGAAACGCGGAGCTCTGACGATATTCTAATGGATTTGTTTGATAGATAACGCACCAATGCCGCGGAGTCCTCGCAGGGCTGTTGTCCGACAACACCTTCTGAACGACCTGTTGTAAATTCATTGTAGCTGATTTGCTTTGTGGGCTCCTGGCTTAAAATTTCCCTTCACCGTATTTTTTTGGTATATTTGGCCGTTTGGGGTGGCCCAAAATACTGTCCCAAATCCTACGTTGGCAGAACAGGGTGTCGTAAGAAGCAAAAGAAACCAACCTGCTTGGTGGTAGGGCTTCGCGTAAGAATTATATTATCAGTATTATTAAGTCATTAATATTATTAATGGATATTATTAAAGATAGTATCTTTCCGTGAAGCCTGCCTAACTAGCTACCACCTTCCTGCTTGAGTCAGCCGCCAAACGACTCGTCGTGTTTCGGCTGGGGCTCATTTTCGAGCTGACTCGTGGCTCGTGTACTCGTATATGGGCTATTTAGATAAAGAACTTTAGACATATCTCATCCATTAAAATTACTTTAACTGTTGCTGAAGACTAACATATCCGACAGATATTTAAAGTTACATCATTTATCAATGTATCTGGTGGTTCCGTTCTAAACTAATCACCACTTCAAATGGCAACGTAATCTACGAGCAAAACCTGACTTTGTACCTTAATTGGTACACGAATTTAGCACAAGCTCTCACAGTCGTATCTCACCGTAACGTTCAATTACAACTCTACGACCCCCTGCGTCCTGTCAAATTGCTAGAACAACGCCTACAAAATTACCAATTGAACTAGAGGCAACTAGTATTTTTAGTACCTCCAAATGTAATCGCTGCAATTAACACAGTCTAATCTAGCTGTAATCAATGTCCGAGACACAGGTCTTTACAGCTAAGGTCTGGAATATTATAAACCATCGTGTTCACACAATAGTCGGCGAGACAGTTATGACCACTGGCATCATAATTTTTTACGGGAAATCTCTCATATGCCTTAAAGACATATACTTATACATGATGACAACAAAGGCCGATTCAAAGTGCCCTGTGAGGCACTAATGTAATCCAAACTGTACTTACAGTTGACCCAAAACGTAGAGCAATGAGCGCTTCACATCACTTCAAAATAGAAACTATCAGATATCCGAAATAAAAATATATCCGAAACCGTTACCGAATCCGACAAAAAAGTTTCAGATAATTTTGAATATAGGCAGAGTTTAAATAAAGCACGTTATGACTGATTTACACCCACCGAGCCGACACACTAGCCGCGCCGTTCTCACTCTAGACAATTTTTATTATATAATTTGTTTTCTGTGATTGTAATACCACATAATACCTAGTAACAAAGTCAATCTTTGTAAATATATTATATATTTTTTTCCAAGCCGTAAATCATATGTAATTAATTATCCGTAACCGAAATAAACTGAAATGATCCGAGATAATTTCATATCCATAGCCGAAACCGGTAAAATACATCGGTATCCGCGTCCGATCCGAAATTTCATATCCATAACATCCCTACTTCAAAACGTATAGGTCAAGGTAATTTGGCCACCCGACGCGACATTGCCCCGACAACTCAGTGCGTAAGGAATGTTAATTCCGCAGCGTCCAAATGTATTTTAATGCATCGGAAGCGAATCAAAGGCCGTTCGTTTTTTGAGTGCATCGCCGTGTCAATTGACACGAACGCGGTTACGTTCCACCGAGACATACGTATGTATGTCGTGGTATCCTCTTGTGTTTCGTCTTGTCGTTCGTTTCGAGGTTCTGTCCTAAATTAGGCAGCTATTAAAACAACTTTAATATGGAATGTCTCCTTTTATATTATATACTTTTATATTATATAATTAATTATATTATATACTAGCGAATGCCCCCGCTTCGCTTCGGTAAAACTACCTTACGCCAAAAATAGCATCTGCACTTTTCTGGGCTTTTCTCGTTCTATGAATTACAAATACATATATTAATTCATATTTTTTTTTATTTATGGACGGATTGCAATGAAACAAACTTTAAGTATAAGTGATGCTTACTGCAATACATTAGTGGAAACAAGAACATAATCGGTTTAGCCGTTTCGAGATTAGCGGGAACAACCACACAGACAAACAGACAAAAATTCTAACAACTATTGTTTTCAGTTCTATTGGGTTAATAACGGCCCCTAATAACGTATTTTCTCATATATCGTTCATATACAGAAACCGATCGGTTAGAATTTTATTAATAGTACAGATAATGTTACAAAGAGAGGGTAATCGAAGGAACCAAGGAAAACTTATATTACCATTTTAAAGGTACATACATCGTTCTGGATAGATAAAGACTATTTACATCCAACTATAGCATGGTATATTACTATCATACACTGTGTTTTCGCGGAATGTTGCGAAGGAAATTAATAAAAAAACAAACCACAAGGTAGCGCCTGATACTAGTACCTAATTTGAGTTTCTCATATATTTTGTTGATCGTAACTTTCGATTTCGAGTTTCTTTTTTATTTGGGTTGTTTTTGTATCTTTTATGTATATCCGATTTCTGACAAGAACATATCAAACTCAGCTGCCACAGTAAAATTGTTCGATAATAGATTGTTGTCTATTCCGATAGTAAAATCGATTCCGACAATCGAAAACAATTGAACACAATACTAGACGCGATAATAGGTTCGTCGCTAAGTAGTCGCGACAAGCGTGATCCGCGGACACTGGGGTGTGCGCCCCCTGTGCCACTCGAGACAGGGACGGATGTGCGCGGCACAAGATATTAGACAGGGACGGGACATGTGCTCGAGAGTCGAGTTGCAACGACAGATTGCCGCGCACATGTCAAAATGCGTTGTGCTTTTTGCTAACTTTAGACTAGTGATGTGTTCCTTGTAATATATTTGTCGATAGAATGTTTAAACATAAGTAAAGGCTCTTTAACACCTGCTGCAGCTTTTTAATAGCAATTTTCAATTTCATTAATCTCTCAAATATCTCTCTTTATCGGCCGAGTAAACTGGAATTATTTCTTGTTTCCGTTACTATCACGAATTGAATGCGTTCTCCGATTGATCGATATGTTCAAGGTCCAAAAAATTACCCAATAACGCTTGTGTCCGGCCGCAATATCGTCATAGAAATTATTACATTCGTTATTAGTTATTTTGTTGGTCGTTACTTTCGATTTCGAGTTTCTTTTTTATTTGGGTTGTTTTTGTCTCTTTCATGTATATCAATGGACCCTTAAATGAAATCGTAATTCGGGGTCCACACACGTGGCAAAAACCCTAAAGTCCACGCCCCGATATATCGCTGTTCCGGAACCGCAACATTCGTCTTTCAAATAAAAATAAATACAAATGAATATCGACTACGCTACGTCGCATCACTAAGACCTCACAAGGAACCGGCGCGGCGCGCGGCTGCAGAGCGCCGGGGGCGAGCGGCGCAGCACTTGTTTGTGCGATTTAATTTCATTTATCAACGCATTACTTACTGAGAGAGAATTACTTACCCGGATTACCCGGCTCTGTCCGCCCCCTTTCATATGTAAATATGCCACGTATTTCCAATTTCGGAGATCCGCTCGGTACCCGAAACACTTCACTAAATTTTAACGTGACGCAGCAGGGGACGATTTGTTACTGGATGTACAAGGACAAGGACAAGCGTTGGTGATTCACAAAACTCACATACTTTTTCCATTCATGTGGACATAGCTAACAGGTACCGAGTACGTAATATACGTATATGAATGAATAAATTTGATGCGTTTGTGACATTCAGAAGGACTGGCAAAAAACTTAACAGAACCAATGGACTTACAAAGTATTCGACAAGTAGATTTGACATTAATTCATCATCCCATGATAATTTAAATAAAGCTACGGAGCCGACTCGACAAATGTCTCGACTCGCACGGCTTGTCAAGGATTCACAAAGGGTGAGTTGCAATCAATTTGTTTGTATAACATTTGCATATATATTTGCGTCTATTAAAGTGAAATAAATTTGATATCTCAATGTTCCGTGCACATTTGCAGTCACGCCTCGGGGCGTCGCCGCGCCGCCGCGTCGGGTGTCGGTGCTATTGCCAGATTTAATGGTCAATGAAGAGTTTAATGGCCACATAAAAGCACCTGTTACATACATCGCAGATCGTACGCTAACGCCTATTTTACGTTGATTGAAGATGAAGAACATTAGCGCTAAACGCCTATTTACATCGATTGAGAAACATTGGCACTAAGCGCTTATTTTACATCGATTGAGAAACAAAACATTAACTTTGGGTGCTTATTTTTTATAGTAAAACTCTTGTGTCACATGGTGGTGAGTGGTCGACGTCACTTGGTTAACCTCCATCTTAATTATCTCTTAAATACTGCAACTAAATATTTAGTACCTAGTGGTAACATTGCTATAGAAATATCAAAAAAATAAATATAATTACAGTTCTCACAGCAAACAAAATCGTCACCAACCACCAAATCACTAACCGCAACGACCACCACAATAAAATCGGTAACCAACGGTAATAAACATTCAAACAATCACACCACCTTTATCTGTAGGTATGTACATATGCTAATAATAAAACTGTGAATATTGATAGAATATTTTTTGCCACTGACGTAGACATAAACATATTTTTGTTATTTGTGTCTGTCTGTCACGAATAACACTAAACATGATTTTCGACAAGTCTGGAGCTTATATTACGGATCATAAACTGGAATACTATTCATCTTAGTAAATGGGCCTGTGGAAAGGTCTAAAGTGAACTGAGGGCGGGTTATTTCCAAATATAGTTAGTGGAACCATTAAAATTGATTTTATTACATTTCGATAGGAAAACAATTTATTAATTTAACAAACTATTGTTAAATATTTAAATAATTCACCATCGCCCCTAACGCACTCCAATCTCAACGAGTGGATCACTTCGTCCTCTGTCCAATCTGGAGCCGTAGTACACCGTCACCGTCAGCCCCATAGTAGTTAAGTGCCGTGCGACCCGTCAGGTGCACTTCGCGCGTATACCGCTTCGATTCCCCGTCGTGGGAATGCGCGCACTTGGATCTAATTTGGGGTGAAATATCAATGACTGTGATTTTATACAAGATCGAACTGTAGTATTTCGTTATTACCCTTCTAATGTGTTCAATACTCTAGAAATAAAAATAAATGTGTGAGTTTACCTCCCAATGCTAGTCGCATCGTAATTATCGCCCTATTGACTGTTTTAGGCAAACATGGAATCTGGGTACTAGGATCTTTTTCCACCATTGATTTATAGATTTTGAACATGTATCTCACAAGAAGGCTTATTGCCAAACGGTTCGTACTGTTCACGAACGGTCGACCGCGTCAAGTAACTGCGGGCGCTGTCGGTGAATGTGTGACGATGTCTCATCAGCCACGACGAGAGACCCGAGCCTTATACTAATCAATTAAAGCCACAAGGGGAACATTTACAGAAAAACTACACACAGTATTAAAATACATTCACGCCTGGCGTGTTGTCTATTCCAACTACAACTTGTTTTGGAACCAAGTGTTTCTATAGCGGTGTTTGGTAATAGTGTTAACGCGCGGGTTCTCCGCTAACCTCTTAGCCCACAACACGGCTATACATAAACCTGTGATACTAATATATTTCCATAAGACGAGCGACCACATCATCGTGGCCCATCTACTAATTTGTCAGGTATTTAAATAAAAAAATACTAAAATAAATAAAAAAAAAACGCTTAACGACATATAAGAAAATAATCGATCACCCATTTTTCTCATACTCTAAATACAATATATTAATCAAGTTTCGGCACAGCCCGCCACGGTGATCCCTGTTGAGGTGCGACGCGCGAACACAACGACGCCGCGAGACATCGATATTGTAATGTTCACAGGCGTTCTGTTTACATTGACGATTACAATGGCACTGGCGCCCGTACGGCCGCTGGCCGAGTCACTCGTGAGTGATCAAGGTGAAACAATTTAGGGCATTTATTCAAAACTAGTAGGCAGGTTAGACAGTTATTCGTTAGACTTACTGGAATCGATACAGCACTCTATGTATTTCAGCAGTTGGATTCGCCACTTCAGAGTGTGACATGGAACATCCCGACACACTGGATCGCTATTCGCTTCACTATTCTATTCTATAATAATAAGAAAATACAATCTGATTTTTGTTTACCGATATATTCTCGATCACTGACAACGTGTAGAAAAATGCAACACATTAATGAATCCTAATAATGTTCAGGAATTAATTTGCAAGGAATCCTATGATGAAGGTGAAATCCACCTGAGTTTCACTTGAAGTTGGATATAGGATCACCGTATTATCTAAATAAACCTAACGGTGAAAAATGATATCTAACAGAACTACGTATACAGTTAAATTTGTAAATAGTTAAAGACGTTCATATTGTACAGTAGTATTTAACGGTAGGTGATAAGTTCATTTCCTTTGTTCTCATATAATATTTCTTTTTTTTTTTTTTTTTTTTTTTTTTTTTTTCTTCCACCCCCACCCTACGTTTCCCTTTGTTTCGGTTTCGTTGTCTCTACCCGAATCTCGCTTCTCTTACATTCATGTCCCTTTT
>DWPT01007597.1:0-10700 GCA_018251895.1 Agathymus mariae mariae | reverse complement strand
AGTCGCCTTTTACGACATCCCAGGAAGAACGGGAGTGGTGCTATTCTACAAAGTGAATCCGGACACCACACGGATAAGCTGTATTTTAATGCGTCGCTTAAAAGTTCCAATGGGCAACTCACGTATCAACTTAGGTAATAAGATGTATTGTAAAAACGAACTCCAAGCCCCACAAAAGAACGCTGGACCTTTTAAAGACGATATGTTATGTTTCTACAACTGATTAAAAATCTAAGCGATATCAACTTATCGCCAAAAGCTGTGTTAAAACAAAGCATCCAAGCTACACTAAGTCTAAGAAACGAACTAAGTGCACCTCGGCACTTCTCCACAGTTAGTAACCACAAACTATTATACGAAGTAAAAACTGCTTTTATCCCATAGTAGACCTTAGTACGGACTTGCAGTTGTTTAGTCTTTAAAGACCTTTTTTTCATTTCTTCGCATTAAATTGTTTATGCGTCGTTGATGAGTTTGGTATTACAGATGATGATAAGTGGTGGTGATCCTTGCTGACGACCAGAACAATTAACTATGTCACTTCTTCGATAATATCATGAAGAACTCTCAGATGTGCCAGTTATCAGACCACGCTCGGGAGTATGTTCGGAGTTGCGCTGACCTGTTCAGCGGTCATGCATGTCGCATGGTAGCATGTATTCATAACCATAATATTTTACAGGAGCGTCGAAAGGTTTTCTGACGTTAAAACTGAGTCAAATTGCTTTACCAACCGCGCGTTCAGTTACTTAACTAAGTCAATCACTTACGATTCCTGACTTACTGAGCATATACGTACACAGCAAAAACGTTCAAATTTAGCAACACTGTATCGGACTACCTCCAACTACGTAAGTATTAAATTCCAGCCTGGATCATCCATGAAATTGGATAAAGTTAAAGACGAAGCAAGGGTAAAGTTTAAAAATACACTCGTTGAGATCGTGTTACGAGAATTTCATTAAACTTGCCACGTCGCTGGGCTCACCAGGCGTTGAGCTTTAGCCGGAAATTTTTGTATTTTGACGGTAGTGTCAGGTCAAATATTTATGAGACCGGCCAGACCACTTTTTCATTAGCTCTAAGTCTTTGTACCTCGTCGCAACCACACAGCATCTGCAGGAAATTTTTGGAATGAAAGGTATAAACGGCCCATCTATATTCATACTACTATATGCATATGTTGAGCTTTTCTGTATGTCTTATATTAAATTATAACTCAAAAACAGCTCGACCGATCTTAATGAAAATTGATATGTAATGAGAATACGTAATTGTGAAAACGATAGGCTATAAAAAATATCAGTAAATATAATGATGTCTAAGTCTACAAATAAAACAGGAGGTATGTTAGCATATATATTTACTTGTGTCATGGAGATGTAGGGAACCATGACTACTGGTTTTCAGTGTAAGCCCCACTCATCCGAATAGTTCGGACATGTCGATCAGCTGGTAGTAATAAGAGATTGTGTGGGGTGAAATTTTATTTTTATATGTATGTATAGTTTATGTGTAATTATATATGTATGTAAACTGTATATAGGTTTTGTATTTAGTTTTGAAACTGTTTATAGTTTTAAGAGTATGAATGTGTGGTGAAAGGTTATTTCGTATTTCGTAGCACAGTAGTTGAAACTGCCACGGAATGCTGCAGTTCGATGGGCAGGATACTTAAGGTGGAAAATAAAGGCTCTATTTATATTGATACTATTATCATCCTTGTACTATCGCAGTTTCTCAAGTAAGTATTGAGATGATGATCCCTTTGATGATTCCATTTAGAATAAATATTTTTAATTTAGTACAATATTTAGTACAAATCATACAGATATATTTAAATTTTGTCTGGTTTAAAATGTATAAAAATGTACGTTTTTAAAAAAGATATCTATTGAGAAAACAAAGGACTCAACGTCTAGCGTAACACAACGCCGAAACCGAATTTTTTAATACCGACACCTGGCCACCCTACTCGTCGAATATACAGAATAACTGGGTATTATCATCAAGTTGGATACTGACTCCGTCAAATCTTCTTTCTATACAAAGCCTTTTTGTCCCGTAAAACTCAAGTCTTCACCGGTCTAATTACTATGTAATTAAATAAAATAACTACGAGTACAATGTTAATGTTTTGAGAACACGAACAGTGTCGCAATGGACATGAAGTGTCACTTCACAGGGGACATTTGTATATTTGAAAACAAAAAGTTATATGTAGCTTAAATGTTCTTAAAGTGCGTCAATAACAAAGATATTCATATATTCAATTGTTAAACCATGTGATATTGTTGTGAGGGTCGTTCGACAAAGGTGGCTTATAAAAAATATTTTTTCAACACTCTAATGTTTCAAGAAATCGCTACTCACTCCATGGAATACAACAGCAAATATATGTGAAGTGTGTTTAAAATACCTGGAAGATAATACATTTTTGTTTTAATCCAACAAATTTTACTAAACAGCCGATTTAACGATAAATTCAACACTTCTTCACATTTACGATATACTTATCTTGTTAATCCAAGAATCGAAAATCATTTTGATAATTTATTTTTAAGTAATATCTAGTGAAAATTGTTCGTTATACGATCGGAAGGTACATATATCATATCCAATACACGAACTTACACGAATTCAATGCACATCCCCAGATGAAGAATGTGTATTTAACTATCTCATGATAGTTATGTAGATAACTAGCGAAGTTCCTTGAAAACAGTTCGCAGTAAGCAACTCACTCACTGAAGCTCAACTTTGCGAGTTACGGGTGCGCAGTTCTAATTTATTGTAATTACCGCCGACCCTTTACCCAATATTCTGTAGTTTCCACTCGTGTTTCTAAGAAGTTCCTTGCTAATTCACCTTGACCCGCCTTGTTTATTACACGACTGTTGCGAAACCAGAGGGTAATGTGCTGTACGCGCTTGTAAATATGCATGTGGGCGTATAAGACGCGCCGCTAGTAACATACACCTGTATTTCTATAATGGTTAAGGGGATTTACTGGCCAAGCCGATTCCACGCGTTGACCCAAAGTCAGCCAAAGTCTCGATCGTCGATCTCGTCGATCGACATGTGGAACTTTGTTTCCGGAGTAGGAACTGATTGGTTTGGAAAGCTTCTCACATGGGCCAAGTGGAAATGAAACCTAACGCACCGCAAAGATGTTTCATAAATATATGAAGCCTGGATGGCGCCGTGTACAAACTGTAGAAAGTAGATCATGTTAATCGAAGCATTCCTTAATTCTAGATTTCAGCTTGGTTTAGTGTCAATCATTTAATTTGTGAATAACATATTGTAACATTATGTCGGACGGCGGACTGCAGACAGCCAGCCGGATGTATATGAAAGTTATTGATATGAATGTCAAACGTCATGAATGTCAAACGTCAATATACTATTTAAATGTATTTGATTAATTTCGAAACGTTAATAAATTACTGCTTACTCCGGGAAATAATGCTTGCATAAAAGCGATTGGCGGAGAAGCCAAACGGGTTTTCTTACTGAAAATCTAACCTAATAAAATATGCCAATTCATGAATAAAAATGTACCAAAAGTAAAATCGAATTATTGTGTAGGGTAATTATTGTGTAGGGACGAAGAGGCGAGAGAAGCCGGCCTATTTAATGGTAAAGTTTCGTATAAGGGTGATGTTATCAATAGTATTATTAACTTATTAATATTATTACTGGCATTATTATTTTTTGCTAAATCAGCCTAGCCAGTTACGACCCTCTTGCTTGAATCTGCCACCGAACGACTCGTCGTGTTCCTTGGGGCTTGGGGCTTTAGAACCGGTCCGTTCCTTCTTTCTTCTTCTTTCTCGGCCGCCAACGCCTTTGGAGTTACTCATGTCCATGGGCGACGGTGACCATTTACCATCAGATGGCTCGTCCGCTCGTTTGTCTTCTATCACATAAAAAAACAATTTTCTACTAGCGATTACCCATCCCATTATCGATGGCAACCGAATATTCTTAATCAATATTCTTAATCAACTTCAATCGATTGCTTACAGTTGATATCCCGCAGAGTTATGAGCACTTCAGTAACAACTAAAGTAAGAAATCAAAACAAAATAAGTGTAGTGCTTAAGTAAATCACATAGACACAACACGCAGAACTTTTGTACCTTCATTGTATCGCACGAACTTAACAATAATATTGTAGTATTGTAAAGTGATGTAACATTACTTAAAATACGCTTTTAAATGTCTCCCAAGGCTTACACTGTTGATACAATCAGATCACAATCACAAAACAAACTTAAAGCACAAGAATAAAGGAGTTTCATAGAGACCAAGTTCTATGGAAGTGCTTATGGAAGTACCCCCCCGCCAAAACAACTTTCTTAATGTGGACGCTTCTATATGTTAAACAATGTTTGGCTGAACAATAAAACAATGATCCAACATTTGGTAATGTTAACGGTATTGTAAAATATTATTGTTACGTGTCAGGATCCGCAGGTTTGTGAAATGCCGCATTAGTTCCGCAGAGCCTCTGTTGGACTCTGACAGTCGCAGTAGATCGCGGGTCGATTTCGCGTCGTAGGGAGAGAACTCTTCGCCTTCGAATTCTGGATCCGATTGCCACGCGGTAGACTGGGCATCCTCCACGGGCGAAGAAATAAAGCCGAGAGTCGCCTGAAGTTCTGGAGGTAGATGTTATCAATTCCTGTGTTTTTTTGTATAGTCTCTATTATTTTCTGCTGACCGTAAGACTGCCGCCTCTTCTTTTCGGCCGACCTTTCCTGAATCTTCGGAACATGATTATGCTTAATTTTTCGGTTATCATCATGCTGAAGTAAAACTTCACAAAATATGAACAAGATATGTTTTACTGATTTACAAGCGTGTAGTTATTTTGTCTTTATTATTTTATTTTAATAGCCGACAATCGAGTAGACGAGCCATCCGATGGTTAGTGGTCAGCGTCGCCCATGGGCATTAGCGACACCAAAGGTATCATTGATGAGTTGTCGGTCAGGAAATTACAAGAAAGTATGAAAGAAGCACTGGCTCTCAAACCCTCAGCTGGAACACGACGAGTCGTTTGGCGTCTGACTTAAGCAGGAGGGTGGTATCTAGGCAGGTAGGATTCATGGAAATATAATAATACCAGAAGTAATATTAATGATTAAATAAAAATATTGAAAATAAAATCCGTATGCGAAACCCTACCGCCAAGCAGGCTGCCTTTTGTTGCCTTATACGACACCCTGTTTTGCCAGCATTGAACTGGGGGGAATATTCTAAGCCGCTCCAATACGGCAAACAACATCTTTATGCACGATACGATACGATACGGTACGATATTGAATTAATAAAAATCATACAAATATATAACAAAACTTCACGAATCTGCATCAGAACCAAATACGTTTGTCGAATCTAATAAACTTCAGCATAAAATCAAACGTAGTTTGTATCTAGACCGTTTGCGTAATTAACTCGTTAGGGATGGTTTGTCGTAATAATAGATGGTAGTGGAGAAACCTCATTTCAGATTTTGGGACCAGCGGCAAAGTTTAATTGAATGAGCCGACAATCGTATGCAATAAGTTTGCTTCCGAATGATCTATTATTAGCGTGAAGTTATTTAGAGGTTAACGAATAATTTAGTAGTACGACTCAGTTTTGTAATACGTTCTATTATATATCCGGCATACATAAAATATTACAAAATTTAAAAAAGTTTCTTGTCTGTTGGATCTTCTTCCGGAACCACCCACGGTAGGGATTTATTAAAGCGATGGCGTAGTTCGACTTTCAAAAAGTGTTTGTTAAAATCCAACTTCGAATAAAATTTGTTGCAACATTCTGCATATATGTTGGATATGGCACAGACGTCGAAAGTAAAATAAGTTCTAGCTGCAATTTCCAATATTTTGTTTGCAACATTTAAGATTAAACTCGCTAGTTGGCCGCTTCTTACCCCAACCTCGTTCGGATAAAACAATTACATGATATACAAGCCTTTGTTTATCCGGAATAATGCACTTTTCGAATGGTAAATGAATATAATTCAAATATGTACCGTGGTTCTAGAAATTACCCTCTGCACATACAAAAACAAAGTTCACAGTCTCTATATATAAGATTAGTATATTTTTTTTACAAAAGATAAGTTAATGCTTAACAACAATCCCACCTGATGTTAAGTGGTGGTAAAGTCTAAAATGTTAAACGCATTAACTTATAATTGCCTATTCACTCTCCTCTTGAAGACTCCCACATCGTAAATAGCCGGGAACACCGACGCAGGCAAGTTATTCCAATCCTTTGCAGTGCGGATTATGAATGAAGACGCAAATCGCATCGTCCATGCAGGTGGTACGTTCACTACGTAAGGATGGGTACCCGTAGTACGCCGAGTTGTTCAATGGAGAAACGGCGATGGGGGAATTATGTCGAACAATTTCTGCGCACACTCTCCGAAATGCATCCTATAGAAGACCGAGAGGCTGGCAACCCCGCCCCTGTGCTCAAGGCTTTGCAGATTGGTTCCGACCAGATTTGGGCCATCAGTGAGCCTCTTTTGCACGCCTCTCCATCGAGTGCAATGCTGATAGATGAAATTTGGCAGCACCAGCTCAAATGTGATAACAGTACTCCACACACGGTCGAACTTGGGCTTTGTAGAGGGTTAAAATTTGATTCGGTGTGAAGTACTGCCGCACCTTCGCAAGAACTCCAAGATTCCTTGCAGGCACTTTAGCCTTGGCTCGATGAACCGACCAAAGCTGAGGTTCGAAGAAACTTCGATTCCCAACAATTGAGGACGGTCAGTGCATTCTAGGGAAACATTCCGAAAACTAGGAGCCAAGGTGAACGGATTCCTCTCGGCGCTGAATAAACACGTCTGTGTTTTGGTTGCATTGAATCTCACAAGATTGGCATCACCCCATTCGGATACTGCCCGAAGTGTGAGACTCACACATTTCACCATGGCCTCTCTTTCGATTGTATTTCTTCTCTACTAGCCCGAGATTTCGGAAGGTATCTCTCTATTACTGTGCTGTCATCTGCATACCCATAGATACCAGGCTTGAGCAGATCATTGATGTGCACCATCGGAATGGCATTGGAATGGCAACCACCGCCCACTGGTGCGTTAGGATCACCGATCTGCACAATGATCTAGACCTCTCCATAATCCAACCAGTCTTCAAAGGCTTTTCTACAAACTTCTTCAAGTCCTCGGAGGAACACTCCAATCCGTTGATTAGAGAGGCAGTGGATTACACCGCTCCTCCTCTAACAGGCCATCAAGTCCGGATGCCGAGGTAGACCCTCTCTGATCCCCCTGACCAGCTCTCGTCTGACCTGGACTACCGACTGGCAGAACGCAGTCAACACTCTAACCTTAACAGTTCGTGGCATCCTTAAGATGACACACAATCTCCCCATCCGACAACACCTTCAGTGTTAACCTCTAAGCGAACGCTCCCTCGAGGCTTAGGCTGAATGAAGGCTTAGAGGTCGCAAGACCAAAGCCACTTCAGGTTGGTGTTTAGTGGGTAGGCATTCAAGGTTTAGCTTCCGCTGGGTCATGCGTGAGTTCCACATAACCAGCGTAGCCGACTGCGCTGGTATACTTGAGTATTCACCACCCTCCTCCCGTAAGAGGGAATAAATAAAATAAAATGAGACATAGCGACAGTGCTGCCATCACTCAGGTCACCTGCCGCATACTGGTTAGAGACTATACTCATGACTGTCTCCGATATATAAATATGTAACCTGAATAATGGTCCATAAAGTATTTTGCTGTTATTATTATTGCTATTAATTATTCAAACACTCCTACGCGCTGATAAAAAAAAATAAGAATAACATTAATACTTACTACTGCAGCAAACTTAATTATTGTTGGGACCAAAACTTTCCCAGCCTCAGAATTCATATCATGAATTCACAGAGATGGCGAACCACTCACCGAACATAAGAACTTTTCGAATTTGGAAGAATCTTACACGTTCATAAGTGAAAATGTTATTTAAGAAATACTTTTGTGTTCTACATTACTTAAATTAAAAGTTTAAACTCCTATTTGAGTAAACCTATATAAAAATCAATTCCCGAATTTATAAAAGATCATCAAATTTTGGGAAAATCTATATGGAAAATGTCGGAAATTTGGATGGTACTTAGACATTAAATCTCAATAAAAATAGTGACATTCAATAAAGATATTTCTATACTTGAAATATTTTTTCTCACAATCTTCATTGGTAAACTGCAGCCGTGCGGTGCCAATCATTTTAAATAAATCAATATGCAAATACTTAAAGTTACTACTCTAACCCCTGTATTACAGGTGTTATTGACATTTTTTTTATGTCACAAATAGCCGACAAACGAGCAGACGAGTCACCTAATGGTAAGTGGTCACCGTCGCCCATGGACATCAAATGACATAAAATAAGACATTACTACCGTAATTGTTTGTCAGACCAAGAGACGAATCCAAGATGTCCCGTTATACAAAAGGTACTCTCGCAAAGTAAGTAATTTTTTTAAATGACGAAAAACCAGCAGTGAGTCACGTGTTGGTAAGTGATCACGGCAATACAGGCGTCACCGACGCGCTTCTGGCTAAAATGCGAGAAACCTGCATATAATAAGAGTTCTTCCTTTTTCATAAAATTTGTACTAAGATGTTGAAAATGTTAACATTAATAGCTCAGAAAATACATCAGACTCTTAGTAGTGCATAGTTATATATTTGGATATTATCATCAAGGCACCATTAACGCCTGCTCTGTTACTTGGCACATTGATGACTACAAATAAAAATTACCCGTTTAATGATTTTAATAAATGTAGTAATTAATAACAAAGTCTCCATACAAACTGAGATCAATGGTAATTCACCGGCACGATTCAAGAGGGGAGTGAGCCATAATTAAAGAGAATGACGGTAGACGGTATGTAAGTTGGTGAGAAACTTCAATAACATTAGCTCATAAGACCCGGAAAGGTTCTGCTCAGCATACTAATTATTTTCCGCTTCCAGCAATAAATCTTGTAGACGGGGAGCCGGTGAAACTTTTTACAAAAAATATGTATGTGTTTATAATGGCGTTTATTAATATAGAATTATCCAGTGGCGATGTTCAGTGATATTCCCAGATAGAACCGTAGTGCTATCTGCAGCCAATTACAGACGTAATTATAGACAGTTGCAAATATTACGCCTAATTTTCAAGAGTAAATAAATATCCCATAAATTTGTAAAAAAATAAGAAAACTTTGTTCTACTGCAATATTGCCACAACAGATCTCTTTTTATGGTATTGTACTTTTAATAGCCGCCAGACGAGCAGACGAGCAGCCCGATGGTAAGTGGTCATCGTCGCCCATGGACATAAGCAAGACCAAAGGTATCGCTGGTGCGTTGTCGGCCAGGAAATGAGAAGAAGGTAAGAAAGAAAGTCGAAAGTACAACGAAGTACGAACAAGATTCAGGCTAGGTGATGATGACCGGTTAACAGCTGTATTACATTTGATATTAATCACATATGCTGCTCAAGCGTTGTAGAAAACTGCAACAGTGTAGTTCGAGTCAGTTAATATACGAACAGACAGTGGGGTGTTGATATACAAACATACAAATGTTTTTAAACAAAAAAAACCTAAACTGATAAAACCAACCATTGAATCTACTCGTATTATAGATAGTGATTTATTTTTTGACGTATTCATTTTCAATATATGCTATTTCGATAGGTATATGCTACCTAGCATGTACTTGGACTAGTACGGACTTGGATGCTATTTGAACTTCAAATTCACAACTAACTGGGCTGTATGACGGCTCGGTGGATTACACCCCACAAATTGCAATGCAAGCTTTTTGTAATATCATTTAATTATCCTGATTGACCACCTCTTATAATAGGCATTAAATGTGCACCAGCTCCTGAACTATTAGGTTACTTCACGAAGTGCACTGCTTAGGGAATTAAACCAATGAATATTATTACATTCCTTTTATTCTCATAAGTTTTCACATTTTATAATTGAAATTTCTTTAATTATAACGAGAATATGAAATACACAGACGTCAATTATTAATTTATTTAGAATCGTATAATGACATTATATTATTAATTCGATGACTGTGTAACAGTGAAATCACGTAGAGCTGGGTAATACACAATAGGCTTGATTATTCACTGTGGGAATATCATGTTAGTTTATATTTCATAATTGTATTGGGTAATGACTAGTAATTTCAATAGTGGCGTATTCAGTTATATAATTTACGAACGTTTTGTCTTAATATTTAAAATATATTAATTATTAAAACAACCACAGATAATAAAATATAAACGAAGACGCGATATTATAACACAAGTAAAAATTCTATGAATTAGTAGTACTAATACTTTTTGCCGCATTGAGGCGGCCTAAAATACTCCCCCCAATCCCACGCTGGCAGAACAGGGTATCGTAAGAGGCGACAGATGCCAGCCTGCTTGGTGGTAGTGCTTCGCGTAAAGATTATATTATCAGTATTATTATTAAGTCGATAAAATTATTATTGGTATTATTATCTATCCGTGAAGCGTATCTGGCTAGCTACCACCTCTCTCCTGCTTGAGTCAGCCGCCAAACGACTCGTCGTGTTCCGGCTGGGGGCTTGAGAGCCAATACTTTCTTTCATGCCTTCTTCTCTT
>DWPT01007596.1:0-10700 GCA_018251895.1 Agathymus mariae mariae | reverse complement strand
TAATAAAGGCCTGTAATAATGTTTTTTCTCATATATCGTTCATGTACAGAAAACGATCAATTACAATTTTATTATTAATATGGACTGTCAGATTATGAAACTCCATTTGATTGTTATTTAAGCTAGTATTAATTCATTACAATCGGGGAGTTATTACAATATTATATCTTACAACATGCGTAGCACTCCGCTCGCAGAAAGGAAACGCGCACTTATCCATGCGTATAATAATATTGTAACTGATCGCTTTCTGTACATCAACGATATATAAGAAAAACTATTATTAGGGGCCTTTATTGACGCAATAGAACAGAAAACAATAGTGGTTATAATTTTTGTCTGTTTGTCTGTGCGTTTGTACCCGCTAATCTCAGACGCGGCTTAACCGATATCGATGGTTTTCACTAATGTATTGCAGTAAGCGTCACTTAAAACTTAAAGTTTGTTTCATTGCAATCCGTCTGTAAATATAAAAGTTATGAATTAATCTAGAGAAATGCAGATGCTTAAGGTAGTTTTTCCGATGCGAAGCGTGGGCGTTCGCTAGTAATTAATAAAACTATAAACCTACATTGCAGCAGTTGTACGCAGTCTATGCATTTGGATCATTTGCGCACTTCCTTAAATAGGTACCACACAAGTATGCCAAACTATTAAATCTTAGTCTTCAACCGTTATCCTGGCATGGTTGGGCTTGCTATCCCGTTTACGCTGGCCGATGTCCAACTGAGTAACAAGCTGTGAATAATGACAAAGCTCCAAACCTTAGTCACTTTAGTTAGTTTATAGTTCCACTGACAAGTAGTGATATATTTGTGTGATTGTATTATTTTTACACATTATAGTTAGATTAAAAACAATGGACTTCAAAAACGCTAGAGTAAGTATCATAAATTTATAAATTACAAGTCGAAAAATGAATGTCATTCAACAATTTTATATTTACTAATATAAAATATTAAAATGATATAAAATATTAGTAAATTATATTTTGTAGTCGCTTGTAGTAATTAAAACCATATTTCTTAAAATATGTATGTATATTATGTAGTTTAACTGAATAGTTGAAATGCGCATAAAATATAAAATATTATTATGTCTAAGTATTTATTATTCTATGTACTGAGGTTTTCATATTCACTGTTTTATTATATGTAGAGATAAATTACTATCCATATAAAGTTGAGAAATAAAATTTTATGGGCTTCAATTAATAAATAAATTTACAAAAGTTAAAATTTTTTAATTGAAAAAAAAATATTATTATTATTAGTGTATTTAGGTAAAAAAAAAGAAAAACGTTTCCGGTTGTGTAGGTGGCGATTGTTGTGTAATAAATAAGAAATCGTTTTCGAAAGGTTCGAAAAAAAATATTGAATTTTGAGAACCATATTTTTGCACGGAAATTTTCATGGCTTAGACTTGCCGGAGATTCGCCATGTAAGTAATGTTAACGCGTTCCTTACACAGTAATCTTGACTAGCGGAAATCTGTGCGATGGCAGAGAACTGACTCATAGTCATTCACTGATCACTTCCATAAACATAATCAAGCCGAACGTGTGTCAGAATATTTTTTTTATTCAAGCATACTGACCAGCCGTTGACTATGCGTATATTTTCAATTTTTATTGTTTCTACTCAGTTATATTAAATAAATATTTATATTTAAAATGTTGTAAAACTTAAAGGACACCACGCCGATGCCGTCGCGGGTGACAGCTGTTCGAGAATAAATTGTAACACGATATTAAGACAAATATAAAAAAAAACGAAATACAGATGTAATTATTTTTATCTCATCTCGAAATCAGTACATTTAGTAAATTATCGATAATTTAAAAGAACTAAAGACGAAATTTATTACACTTATAACGTTTTACCAGATGGTTAACGTAGGACAGTCTTGATTTGAAAATAACTAATTAATCATTAAGTAAGATAAATCGAAACAGAAAGCCCGTTAAAATAGTTATCGGCAGGAACCCGATCGCGACTAAATCCTTGGATTCGCGAAATACCTATATTTCACGATTATAGTATAACTACGATATGTTAATTTAGTATTATATAAATGTTATAATGTAGTTAATATTTTTAGTTAAATCGAGGACTTAGGTACTATCGTTGTTTGGTAAACTCATCCAACTTATGATGCGATGCGATATTAATTTAATTATTTTGGTGTCTCAAGCTGCGAGTATGTCAGTGTGATTATGTTACTGTAGTATAATTTGCAATAACAGGAAATTATTCCCATAATAAATGTGTATTATACGCAATAACAATAATAACAATGAACACCTATTTTTCACATCGTTCTCTTTCCTTGTTTATATAAAATTTTAATTTATATATTCATATATTTGTGATAAACCTAATGTTATTTAGGTAGGTTATAAATTAATTCATTATTGCATGTCAATTAATATTATTGATTAATGTGTTAAGGATAATAATATATATATTATTTATGCGCGCATATATAACAATGTATAACAAATTACGTCTCTAAATGTTACTTGTAATATAAAATTATATCCGTGACGAGTTTTAATACAAATTACGATATAATATCCATTGTTGTAAGCTGCTTCCTGATGTCACATTCCCACCCTCACGGGGACTGAAATATTTTCAAGATCATCATGACAAAACCTCGTAAAACAACATTAATCATTTTTAAATCACAGGCGAAATTCCCACGCCCCACTATGCGACTACCCGGCGTTCAGTGCCGGTTACTCAGTGTAGTACTGTGAACCGTGAAAAAAACACCTTTCTTGTAGACGCTCATCTTTTGGTGTTCTGTTTTGTTGTTCATTTTATAAATCGACTAGGTTCCTTATAAATGGCGGAGGTGTGTTCACGGCGACTGTCGTGGAGGGCGCGCACGCGCATCGACGCCGCAGCCGCAGTCGCGATGTACCGGTTAGTGGCTAGTTTATTGTTTCAAGTTATTCTCGATCCAAGTTTAAGTTCGGTCTCGTCTTCGGTGGCTTGTGGCTTGTTAATGATGAGCACGGTAAAAAACGGTTAACTATTTAAAGTTATATGTAGCGACTTAAACATTATTTAGTTGCCTATCTTTACGTTTTAAGGTATTAAAAATATCATTATTTATGTTACCATGAGAGCTTAAATAGTAACTAAATAATAAACGGAGATCAATATTAATATAGGTTATAATACATAATAATATAGGTTCTAATGAAACTCTTTTGACTTATGACTGTCGTTATTTGACACTAATACTCGCCAATTTGCCGCCAAATGTAACTCCATTTTACGATTATACTGGACAGCATGTAACGTGTGAACCCTAATATAAAACAGTTATAGAATAGGATTCCATCTAAGGCATTATTAAAAAACTGTCTCATCTGATATATTTAATGCATGTATCATTTTATTATATTTTTCACATCATTAACTTCTTTATTATTATATCTTTCCACATATATTTTTCTTTTTTTTGTCCCTTTTCATAACTTGACTGAAACAAATTGATTTTCTGCAATAATACGAACTGATTTATGTACTGTCTATTAGTTACTAAATTGTCTATTAATGTTGAGTGTACAATGACGAATATTTTTTCTATCTTGCTGGCATGTAACTATGAGTAGGAATGATTGTAGATCGCGTGTTGATATTTTTCCTTTGGGTACATATTTATGTAATAATTGGTATTTTTCCTTTTAATAGAACGAAATTCGTGTGTATGGAATGTATTATTTGAAATCGCAATAAATTAGCAAACGAATCCATATTCAATTACCTCACATAATGGTTATTGTCAGTGCATGCATGTTTGTTGTCGAAAATTTCTATTTCAAATATTAGGTACGAATTTCTTGTGTTTAAAATGTTTCACAACAAAAGTTACAACTGAGGCTCCTTCCCGATGATTATTATTATTAATCTGAATAAACTTGCAAACGAAAAAAAAAAAAATAACAAACAGTAATAGGTACAGATCAACAATCAGTGTCATCACAACGTTATCCATTACTAAACAACAAATGCAATGTTGTACGAAGGTTTTGATATACTGCATCATTCCGAAAAAACTGGCATTGTCAACAGAAACAATAAGTAGGCGCTAGACGGCTCGGGGAATGAATTACACGGTAGTTACTGGTTATTAGTAAACATGTTTATAATTACTTCGCGATTAAAAGTTCGTAAGTAATAAAATTAATCGCATTGCAATTACTGAACGCTCATTGGCATACTGTAAAACATTTTTTTGGTCGATGTATAATATTAGCTGCTAATTAAGCCGTAATTTGACGATCTTAATTAGGTACACGACTCGCTTGTAATAGATATATTTAAATCGTCACCGTTTATTACCTTCCTAAATTTTAACAATAATTTCGGTATAAGTATGTAAGTACTTATATTGGTTTATAGCCATATACAATTTGACGGGTATTCCTTACGTCCTGTTATAATAGAAGGAAAAATATTTTTACCGTTACAAATTCAAAAGCTCAGGTCTCCTTAATACGAGAATATCCTACCGCTGTTCACCATGCTGGGTGAATGCAGGTAGACTTTAAGAGATTCATCGGATATTTATATATCGAGAGGTATACGTATACCTCTCAGGTATATATATGATATCTGGTATTTCCCTGACATCTTTTAAGTGTGTGATAATTAATTTTTAAATTCTAATGTAATTTGAAAAATACAGGCGTGTGCCGTATTCAAACTCAGATTCTTTTAATTTAATGTTTATCAATTATATCTCAATTAATAATAAAGGGTTAAACATAAGCAACTTTGAGTCGTGCGATGGTGGGTGAATATTTATGATAAATTTTAATATTTGAGCGCTTCCGTTGTACCTACCCAGTTATCAATTGATACTACAGCAGCTTAACATATCATAGAACATTAAACCAAGAGTCACATGCGCCAGGGACCAGGGAGCAGTATCGATTATTATGGAATACCTAATAATTATTTAATTATATTTTTTTATCTGTGTCGGAAGCCCTTTTCGACATGAGAAAGCTTATCTACGATTAATTTTATTATTTCAAAAACTTATTCGTCCGCAAGACTCAGGAATGGAAACGTAATAAAAGGTTAATTCCTAGGCTAGCTACCACCCTCCTGCTCGAGTCAGCCGCCAAACGACTCGCCGTGTTCCGGCTGGGGACTTGAAAGCCAGAACTTTCTTTCGTACCTTCTTCTCAATTCCTGACCGACAACGCATCAGTGATACCTTTGGTCTTGCTGATGTCCACGGGCGACGATGACCACTTACCATCAGGTGGCTCGTCTGCTCGTTTGTCGGCTATTACCACAAATATATATATATATATATATATACAAGATGAATATTGAGAAGCATTAAATAGGATAATTTTAAAGCAGTCCTTGATTTTCACCGCAGTCGAAGTATTAGAAGTTAATGACTACTTCACGTGTCTTGTATAACAAATGTCAGGTTAAATGGAGAGCGATCTGTTCTTTGTAGATAAGATCGAGGACATACAAAGTTTTAATGGTGTAAATATATTTTGAAGAAACATGATTTCGGTAAACGGCTCAACTTTCCACACAAAAAGAAATAATTTTACTAGCTACTTAGTACTTTGTGGATATGATTAAAGAGTTTCCCGTTTATATGAAGTGCCTGTCAGCAATAGTGAGCTGTTCACTGTATGGTATTTTAATGTAATCGGCCATCGCGTTAACTATGACGTAGATGAGCTATCTAGATCTCTCGAAGGCAAAAAGGTTTTTACTGAACCGTAGGGTCTCAATGAACCGTGTCGATGATGTTAGAAGTATGTGTACCTGAAAGATGCAGATTCACGATCACGTCCATGGAAAAGTCATTGACATATCTACATATTATTATGCTTAATATAATTGTGTGATTTTAAAAGAAAATGAATTCGAATTTCGAATGCATCTCTACCCAATATTTACTATAACGACACTACCCAGACAGTTATCTAAGATAAATTTATCTATTATAACTCCATCTGCATTAGCAGCTAGCTGTTTTACATAAAACCTCCGTTTCTAACTCCTTTAATACTAATGCAGCATGGATATTGATTGTACATAAGCGTATTGTATTTCCGGAAGCAAAGTAACGTTGGGTAGCTCGTATTACATAAAAATGATGCCTAAGGTCGCACGCACAAGAGGACGCACACAAAAACTTCTAAGCAGAAATAAGCTCACAATGGTCAATGAATAGAGTCCCCACGCAATGCTCAAGCATAAGGCACTGGCGGTCAGGGCCTTGCAGTATTGTTTCAGGTTACCAAAGTTTACTGTCTGGTTACGTTACAACTCGATATTTAAATATTTTCTAACGTCAACTTAGACAATTCTTCATGCGTCGTTGACGCTTTACCGTGTGATGAATTATGTCGGCCACGGTCACAGCTAGTGACGCGGCGAATACACGACCACTGTTCAGTACATGGTCATTTTTCTACGTTCACGAATGCGGGAAAACTCCGTTATGGCAACAGTCTACGCCTGGGCATTTAATACTAAACTTTTGACAAGATTATGGAGAATTTCCAAGTATGCAGGTTTACCTATGTATTTTCCATTAAAATGTTGTGTAACAAAAATTTATTAAGAAACGACGATAAAAACTTGGTGAGATGGTCTGATGGAACCACATTACAAATAAATATTTCTTATTTTTTATCTAAACCGACCCTAAGTTTAAAATACTACCAATAACCATCATCTCGCAGTTACCGTGCGACAAATAAATAATAATAACCATAATTCTAACTTTCCCAAATAATCGATTCATAAGGAGACCGTCGAGGGATTTGTTATTCGTTGACCTGAATCTCACATATACACATTGAGACGTGGTATGTTCTAACGAAGTATCAATATTTGCCGCTTGCTATAAATTAGCGTCGCATATTAATTAGTTCCAGCACTAACAAGCCATAAGCCGCGAAGAACATTTTTATAACGACATTAATATTCACAAGATAGATATTTTTACTCGGTCTTAATTAACAAAACTGGAATAGAATAGAATATTAATAATTACTTTCTGTAAACATTAATGTCTGCAATCCATAAAACCTGTAATTGTATCATGGGACGGACAGAGTGGACGATAAAAAAGCTATAAATAATTTTACACCTGTTTCGCTTGACGTGAAATGGAATTTCATTTTACATATAAAATTCTTCTTTAAGTGGTTCTCTGGATGGTTTGAATTCACAATTGCAACCAGTATAAAATAAACATTTAGTAGGTACATATATAGTTTGTAGCTCATTACAGTTGCTTTCATCATCAGTTCGGCCCGGACGCAAGTAGCTCGATTATGTACTGGTTTTACAATGTAACCGGTACCGAAAGCAAAAAGCTCAAAATATGGTTGGATTATTCTGATTCAAGGCACGTCATTAAACCCTGAGAAAGTCATTGATGAACTAGTTTTGCAATGGTAAAATGACATCTTTATCTTTGTACACTGCTCAGCTTATTGCTGCCCGTTAAGAAGTACCACTGAAGTCTCGAAAACCTATGACTAGTTCTTTACCATATTTATAGGGGACCAACTACGAGCCATCTCTATACAGTAAAAAAATTATAATACATAAATAAATACATACACTCGAACATAGTACCTCCTTTTGTGAAGTCTGTTATTTTTTTTTATTAAAACAATTGCAAGTTTATTATACAAATATTTGTTTACCAGATCACAGTAGTGTCCATAGTATTAGTAGACGTAGAATACATTTAATACAAGGTGACAATATTTTTTTGATAAATAACAGCTGCTCGTATGTTCATTAACTGAAATATATCCATGTACAATATTATACATAAGTTTAGTTGTTGAATTCCATAAACAGATCTTGTCGTTACAATTGTCTTTTCCTCATTATTTTACCCGGAAAACTGGAACACGGTACACATTACAATAACACGTATCAGAAGAACGATAATTTAACGGTAACAACAACTTGCAACATATTTTTGTTTCAGAATACTCATCCCGGTGTTATTGGTAATAGCCGCAGCGACTGGAGCTCCGCAGGAGCCCAACAAGAGTGGGGAAACCTACGTCAAAATACAACCTGTCAATGAAACGACATTTCAAAACCTCACCCCCGATTCAAACCGAGTAATACCAGTTGAAAGCAGCAACTTCGACCGCGACCTTCCCAGCGATAACACGACGACAGAGAACCAGTCGGAATCGACCACGGAGATCGCCGAAGCCGCGACGGAAACAAACAAACGCACCGACCAAGCGTTGGAATCCGCTGAGGAAATTAAGACAAAAACCAAAACACCGAATCCAAGGTTCTACTCAAAGTTGAGTTATTTTCAAAAGCCTAACTATGTGAGTGGACTGTCACTGGCAAACATCTTGGAACGTAACGGCAAGAGAAAATTCAAAAGCCGATGTCGCTGCGAGAAAATATGGAATTGTCCAAAACTGCAGATCACTGTACCGAGGTGTCCGGACGAGTACTTCATGTGTTGTTTCTAAACAATTTATATTTACAAAGATACTAATACTATTATAGTTTAATAGATTAGTAAAATTACATTTATTACTAGTTTTGTAAAATAATACAGAATTCCTAAATAATTACTGACTTACTAATTAAAATCACGTTTTTATCATAATTTATTGTAACTGTTCAAACAAAAATCCCACCGAGTATGTCTATGTATAACACAAAATTATTCATTATGACTTTAAGCATGGGATTTATAAAGTGATTGACATCTTGTATATACGAGTAAATGTAATGTAAACAATGAATTTGTATTTATGGTCATTGTATCAACAATCACGTCGACTCGCTTTAACAAAAATCAGTCAAGCGAACTCCATCAGCTTCATCTAGTGTGAATAAAATTAAAATCCCATATTTGAATAGTATGAATCCTCATATCGGAAAATATGAAATATTTTAACTTTTAATATTAAAATAAAAATATATTTAAATTTTGTACCATCGTTTTATTTAGATAATATCGAGAGTGGGGGTGGAGGTTAAATACATGTGCGAATATATTATTACACTAGTAGCGTAGTCAGAGGTATTAAAACCGGCGAGAATTATAATTATTTGTTGTGGGTGGAAATAACAACGCATTGTGATATACACATATTTATTTTATATCCATTTATTATTACTGTATAATGATAATGTCATAATATAATAATCTGAATACATTACGTCACCAACAACAAATTAACATACACCAAGTGCTCGCAACTGTAAATGATATCTGGTATTTCGTTGAACACTTTACAGACCCTCAAACTAGAATAAACATAATTTATATTAAAATAATTTGGCGACACAACAAAAATATATAATAATATTAGAATCCTTACACACTAACAACGATCGCGAACATCCAATGCTACATAAAAATGCTTGAGAAACATTCTACTTTTTATCTTGTCGCTCCTGTCATATTTGTTAACATGTTTGAATTAAATAAATACACTCACTGACTAGTCCCATCGCAAATGCGTTCATGACAGACGATGAAATATAATATCGGTCGAGTTCACCGATAAGTAGGTAAACACAAGTTCGGTGGAACGTTTTAACTCGAACCCTGAATTTTACTAGTTTCAATTGAAACTACACCATGTAATGTATATAACATAATATATTATTCCAAGGGGGGTCCATGTCGCTGTGACGCGTATGTGAAAACATTGTAAGGGTACATCATTTATCTCACAGAGTTGACAGGTAGTTAAATTGAACCCCTCGTCGCTCTCGATGAAACGCGTACCGTATGAGCGTATACTCCAAAAATAATTTCATCTATAAAATTCACTACACAAAAGACGAATATACTTCACTCGACAATAGTTAAAGATTCATTTATTTTATGTTTGTAAATCCGATCAGTTTCATTAGCTACGATAGATAGTTGATAGAGCCACATTAGAGGTATTAATTACATCTAGTATTAATATTAAAGGAACTATCTAAGTGTTTCGAATATATATAGTTTGGCCATCTTCGACATCTTCCTACATTTTTGAGCTTGCTCGAGAAAAAAAATGATTCTCTAATAATTGCAATCACAATATCATTGATCAAAAATAAATTAAATTACTTTATCAAAACAACATTACAAAGTTTAAAAGTAAGTTTGTTACGGCATTTCTAAATACCATCAAATTAAATTTGACATTATTTACAGCTTTTTAAAAGTTCGAAATCCGATCTAATTCAATCGTCCTGACTTTTATCACAATCTAAAATCGATCCACGTCCTCAACCACCCCGGTGTGGTCCGACAACGGGCGTACGGGACCGTCCACTCACCTATAACATATCTCATGGACATCCACTGACCATCGGACTCAGTATAATAAACATACGACAACTCGAATGCAGTACATATGTATATTAGGAATTCTCACAGCCTCAAGCTGTACAGCTAAACTTGTGATGATTGTTGTCAAAATAAATATCACATAAGATAATTAGACCTGTCCACACGGCAACATTCGGTAACTGATGTCAAAATTCGATAACTTCAAATCAACGGGCACAGCAATTAACAAACATTTTGAAGTGTTCGTATCTAATCATACACATACACACACTGCGTCAGATTATACAAAAGACCGAGGAGTATAATCTGCCGTTGTGTGTTGCCTATGTGGACTATGAGAAAGCCTT
>DWPT01007595.1:0-10701 GCA_018251895.1 Agathymus mariae mariae | reverse complement strand
AAAATTAAAAACAAATCTATATAACCCTTTTTAAATCGAATATTGATGACGATTAACTTCGGATTCGCGATTAATAATCAATATTTAAATATTTTATAAATCGATACATACAGCAAATCTACCATCGTAGTCGTATACTAGATAAATGAAATCCATACGTTTACGAACGTAAAATATATTGATTATTTGTTGAATAGTGACTAGACTATAAATAAATGGCTTTAAGGGTAGAGACATAATTTGTAACCGAACAAAAATAAAAGCTACAAATCATAATACGCACAACGATTTATGGCTGTAATAAAAAATCGGTAATATTTTGTAGATTTGAAATGAAAAAAAATTATGCATTAAAATTATTATTAATATTATTAGTAAAATAATTCATTGTTTTATTTTGCGTATCTAGATGTAAGATGGTGATTTTTCTTACTATTTTATATTATATAATTTATCAGCGGGTAGTCGCTAATTGTTTGCGTAGGTTAATGCATTTAATAATTTCTTATTGTATTTTGTTTTTAATTTTTAAAATATCATATTTTCGATACCATGAATTTTTTTATGCTGAGATTCGTATATATAAAGTTAATATCAGTAGAAAAAAAAAAAGAAACCTTTGCCACAAGAAGAAACTTTCCGAAAGAACCTTTGCAAAAGATTTGAAAAAGAAGACTTGAAAGAATTAAGTGCACACAAACAAACAACCAAACACATCTAAGTATAGTGACTTTGGCTTACACTATACCTCGAACGAATTGAAGATATAATAATATCCCTAAACATAAAAAACAAATAGTAAAAATCTCACTTAAAATATATATATAAACATTGTTTTATAATTGTTGACCTCAATATTCAAATGAGGTGAATTTATTAAAAAAAAAATATTTTAGTGACTTATTTATTTGGCATGGAACCTAAACTAATGCTACAAATTACTGGAAGATATTAGTTTAAAAGTCCAACAGTGCCGGTTTCGTGTCGCGGGCACATTTGATGAGCGAGTACATTAGTTTAACGAAACCCGTGTCTTTAGGTTTCTCCAAGCCCCGAAGCAGTCTATTCTTCATCACGGCTACGAACTCCCGGTTGCTGAGCTGGCCATCCACTGTAACAACCAATACCTTATTGTTTCGTTTATAATATGCGCGCACTCGGTGCGCGTTTAGCGCGCGTGACTGCGAGTTGCGCTTGACATGGACGTACGCAAATAACACACCCGAGGATCCAAGGACCATTTGTAATACAAATTTTCGGTTACACAGGGAATCGTCCCCGAGACCGTTCGCCTGGTGGGTACGGTCATTACCGATTGGTCTAAAGCCATAAGTATAGTTATGTTTTGTTTACATAAAACAAAATGTATGGAAGTGGCATCTTGTTTATCTTTCAGTCTGTCAGTCGGTAGCGAGCCGGTCACCCGTCATGTTGAAATATTAAATTATTTTTAATTCCTTCTGGAACATCGGCTAACCGACGATTCACGTCGTTTCATAAAAAAAAAACATAATTAGCGCAGTATAAATTATGGGGCATAAAACCAGACCCTATTAAATAATCGTGGTCAATACACATCCAACATTAAACACGTGTGAACCTTTTAGTTTTTTGTTTTGTTTTTATCAACTTTTGGTGACCTGTAATGTAAATTATAATAATTTATGATCCCATCCTGGTCAAATTTTAACACATTCATCCACAAGATATTATTCAAAAAATATTCATCGTCAGCATTGGTATTTAGCATAAATGTACAAAATTCAAGCCGCGCGGCCGGGTCTCCTTCGTGCAGCATTTGAACTGATTGACCACACTCTCCATTGTGACGTATCGAGCCGCCGAGCTACGTCGTCGGGACATGTTCGGACCATCCATTAAATATCGAATGATCGCTTCTTCCTCCACAGCTGATATCGCTGTGATCTTCCGGAGTCCGCTCGTGTTCTCCAACCCCTTCCACTGTCATCGATGAGCGGTTCCGGAGACGCTGACGCGTGACAAACGCCGGTCGGTAAAACGTCGCCGACCCTCACGGCCATCAGCAGCGGTGCCGTCGGCAAACAATATACATATACTTAACATCTGCGTATACCTTGTTAGAGTAGGAAGCCGTGTCTATAGAGATATATGAACGATAACATACAATAACATTAACGTAACAATAGCAATGAGGGTCGACATCCAATTAACGCTATACGTGGCGGGGTAGTACAACTGACATTAGAAACACTGAACGTACACGACATTATTGCCTGTGACCACACCTCAGCCTTCAGTTTTTGACCATTGTGACGTGTCACCAACCACCCAGGGGCCACATATAAAAGCAGGTATTAATCCTAGTTATCCAAAACGAAGGCGCACTCTTCGCTGTTGTCCACCTATGATGGGTGGAACGACGCTTTTGTTAAGACGTGTTTTTCGATTAACATTAATACCTTTTTAAAAAACTGATTAAATGGGCAATTTTTTTTATAATTCATAATTGCAACTCATAATATAGTCTATAGTCCGCTATAGTCCGCCACGCTGGCGCAGTGCGTGTTAGCAGACTTCACATGCTTCGGAAACTTTATCTCAAGTGTGTGGGTTTCGTTCACCAAGGTAAGCGATAATTAATTCATAACACGCACATAATTTGAAAAAATTAAAAATATTTGCAGGATTTGAACTCGTCTTCCACGCGGGCGATCGACGTTCAAACTACTAGGCTTCTTACATACTTTTTCTGCGTATTATAAATCAATGCTCGACTACAATCCCTTTCCATGTTAAATTGCTATATAGCCATATACGGTAAAATGCATCAACTTCCAGATACCCTATTCATCCATACTGCAATAGCATGAGAACACTGACGTGGTTAGACAATTCCGATCGTTATAGGTGGTGCGGCGTTTGTAAACCGACACCGCGGGTCCACTCACTGTTCTCGTCGAAGATGGTGAACACGACGTTGATGACGTGCGGGTGCAGGTCGACGTGCGCGACGGTGCGCGCCACGTGCCGCAGCGTCGGCTGGTCGATGGACGCGCCCGCGATGTGGTAGAACGTCAGCGCCGTGTCCACGTCGTTGATGTTGTTCAGCAGGTGGAAGAACTTCAGGTAGTCGTCCTTGGTTATGCCGACGCCGTGGTCGCGGAAGCTGGAATACGTTTGACATTTTAAGGGATTTTCGCATTGCAACATTTGATTGTTACCAGCTACGATTCGAATGTGCCACCACGAGCGGCCATGTTCGGGAGATATGAACATTTATCTGGTTTAACCAGCGTCGCTATTAATTGAGCAACTACGTTACCTTTTTAATATTTGAACAAGAGCTGAGACAATTACACCAGTTCACCCAATTTATTCAAAATATTTCGTAAATATACTCCCAAATAGGTAAAACGATGTAAGTACAAAATGTGTGCAATAATTCTATACAGTGACTGAGCAACGATTGTTTCCTGTGTCATTACAATAACATTAACCGGAGCGTCCAGCGGCTCCGCAGCAGAAACATAGCCGATCTTTCATACAAATCACATGAACCATGTTACACTCGTTCGTATTTATTTATTTAAGGTTCACCAACATAGGATAGAAATTTCGTGTTCCTCCAATTACAAGTGAACACAGTATACTACATTAATTTATTATTTTTCACATCATCAAAAATTATTTGTAAGACACACGTACTCGTAAACTTAAACTTTAATTATCATTTATCTATTATTACTATTATTAATTATTGTACAACTGAGATTTTATTCAATTCAAAAATTAAACTAAATTATCGTTCGATTACATTGGGTGTCGGTAATATCTAATTATGATTGAATCACATTAAATTTAAGCGTAATAGTTAATTAAATACAATACAAATATTTATTGTCGTTTAGTAATTGTATTCTATTATTCGTTAAGCATTCATAATTTGTTTGTTCAGTATTATCATTAATAGTAGTCAAATATTTTTCAAAATCATAAAGTCTATGATACTTTAATTTTAAATGGACAGACCAAGCAATAATTCTTATATTTTTTAACTTTAATACAAATTCAACTTCTAATTAAGTTTACCTTTATAGATTAAGAATTTCCAGAAGGCTTTTTAAGTAGATGTTTAAATAATAAATTATAATAAGTAAATTGTATTTATGCAACATGACGTCAAAAGCATATTATTTAATGGAATCCATGAATACTTACGATTTTTTGACACGTTTGAGCATCCGGGCCTTCTTTTTAGCCGGATAGCCGGCGTACGCCAATAACAGCTCGGCGAAGTCTGTTTCAGTTATACGCCCATTTTCGTCTGTAACACAAACAAAGTATCTCACGGATAATCTTACCGACAACGTGTTTAATTCAGTCCTTCAAACGATAAGATTCGCTTTTGAATCAAGACAAAAATCGATTGTAACAATGAGCGAGTGATCATTAGTCCGATGTGCTACTTACGGTGGCAACATGTCATGAGCACGTCTGCGGTCGTAACAGCAAGTTATGCCGCCGGGCTCAGTTGTTAGTGTAATAATATTAACATCGCCAAACATTATTCGGAGCTTTCAGGGTATGAGAACTCCCGTTCACCCATCACTTGAAATGAATCATCTCAGCCACTGGTTTCTCTATTATTTAACATCATTATAATTACAAATCTATCAGTGTTGGGATCTCATCCCGTCTGACACTTGTACATCACGGTGATCTGTCACGAATTAGTAGCCGTCAAACAACTTCTACGGCGTTACGGAGAACTGTAAGGTATGCAGATTTCTCCAAGATATTACGTGAATCTAAGCTAGTGATGATTATCAGAATACGCACTTATGTTCATAAAATTACAGTACGAACCGAACGCAGTCATCCAATGCGTAAGCTGACGCTCAAACACCTGGGCTGCGTCTCGACACGTACTACTACTGCTACTACTACTGGCAATGTTTTTACTCACCTGGTTGTTTCCTCTGAAATTCGAGCGACAGTATTTCTTTCTGAAGCTGCTGCTGGAAATCCAAGAACTTTTCAATCGTTAACTTTTCATTCAGTTTCGGGCCGAAGAAATATGTGGTGAGAGCTGAATTGATACCCTGTAAAAAAATAACTACGGTGCGTCATCCTGGAATATTCTAAAGCAATGCCTAAAGCAATAGGTTCGAAGACTTGCAAGGCTTTACTGTTACTTTTTTTTTAATAAATTTTAACGTCACACAACGAAGTAAATTACATACATAACAAACGTAGAATTTAAACCGATTAGAGAAAATAATCGATTTAATTGCTCTATTACACAAGAGCAAACAAAGTCGTTTGAATTTCCGTACTGTAATTTTAGGGAATTGTTGTTATTTTTTACATAAAATTCTTCGTCTATAAAATCTATGAAGGAGCGTATTCCGTTTCATTATCTATTATTTTAAGCTCAGTTCATTTCGAGATAAGAAAACGAAAAACATGAAACGGTCGAGTTTCGTTAATTCCAATGAATATTCTTTAAAACTATGCATCATAATCATTTAAAAAATGTACATTTTGTTTCCTCATTACAAACTACTATAATTTGACCCATGTATGTTTTTATTTTCTGAGTTGCCCCTTTTCCTTGTTAATCTCCCAAAATCTAAAATTGTTTATTTAGGGTGTGAATCCCTCGTTGGGAAATTTTCAAGTTTTCTATATTGAAATCTTAATGACGTCATTGTATATCGGTGCTGACTGCGTACTGTTAATATCGCATTATTATTTACTAATAGGAGTTAATTGTACCCTCCTGTAATACTTTCGATACCTTGAGAACAGTTAGGTTAAGTAGGTATGATGTGAAGTGGACTTTACGAATGAAGTCGTATAACATTTTATGAAACAATTACTATACATGTCTGATGTCCCTGTAACCAAGAGGCAGTTATCTTCAAAAGACGTTCCCTGGCATCGAGCCTCGGTGCCACGAAACATTTAACATGTAGTGTGTGATCCAATAAGCTAAAAATATTGTCAAACTTTACCAGTAACACACAACAACGCGTCCATATAAAATATGTATAAAATAATTGTACTAAAAATGTAATGTTTAGTGATGAGCTTGGAAACAATTTTGAGAAATTATTAAACATCCATGGCTGATCTGCGTCAGCCATTGCTTTTTGGATTGTCATTAATTCACATATAAAAAATATATACATAGTACATAACTTAACTACTCTAATTTATCTTTTCCGCTACACTATGTGGAAATTAATATATTAATACGTAATGCAAAAACTGTGTAGCTAGCTATTGATTACCAATAAAAAAATTAACATCACCTTAACAGCCACCAGTAATGTTAATTCGGCAAGACGCTTTAAGAAAAACTGCATTCAAATAAGAGACAAAGCACCTTGAACGTGTTCCCGGTGTTAGCATGATCGCGATGCCTGGATCCAATGCTGCTCTGCTGGCGGATGAGCGCGGCCACCTTTTCGAATTCCTCACAATCCACGTCGCCGTCCCCGTTCAGGTCGAACATACGGAATGCGATTTCAAAATGACGTCGAGAGGCTGAAACATGATATGGAATTACTAATAAAAATCATCTATGTGATACTTACTATACGATATGAAACGTACGAGTAAGCAATTTATATCAAATGTATCATACATTTATATTGTTGTATTGTAGTCAGCCTGTATAAGCCGCCTTAACATATAATCCTAACCATGGTCGCAAATGTTTTTCAACTATTAAGGAGCCAAAATGAAACCCCTTCTGTATAAATATAGTTACTAGCGTCCACAGCATATAAAGAAAAGCACAGCATTGGTGTGTTGCGGCGAACCATGTGTCATTATTGTAAATCCTGCAAAAAATACATGACTTTTGATATCACTGAACCAACATCTGTAATTTTCTGCAACATGAGTTCATTTCACGTAAAGAAGTGTTCATTTTACTCGTACTTTACGCGCGATCAGAGATTTAATTGCCACGACAATTTACTGCTACTATCCAGAGTAAAAATTTGGGATCTCGGTAAACTTCAATGACAAATGAAATATAATTTTTAAATGTGACTCGAAACAGAATGTTCATAATTTTATTATTTTGAGTACAATTTCTTAATATTTAAATAGCCGTTAATAAAATAAATGTGAACGCTTTGTATCGCTCCTTATAAATTATTTGTCGATTAAATATAAAACAGACTTCAATTTGTATAACTTAACAATACCATGTTATCGTATCAATTTGTTGTAGTTCCAAAACACAGCGTATTTACGCCGTGTATGTATATGTCTGGAGATAATTCGCGGTCGAGCGGGATCGCAAAATCATTAACTTCGCTCATGCTCTGTAAGGTGTGCGCGGATGCTGCGTAGTGCTCTTCGCCGCAAACACAAGAACGTATACTCGAGTCGAGTGACACAGAAACGATGTTCAAGTGATTAGTTACTGAACGTAAAGTGCCTACTCTTTTCTTATATCCGACTACTTTCTCGTTATACTTTTTCTTCCCTTCCCAGTACCACATGACGCTGCGAAATGAAAATCTCAGCGAAACGAGTCCGCTCGCGGATAAAAACAAAAGCTTTCCAGTATCTGAGATGCGGTGCGAAAACAGTTACCTTTCTGTTCTGGGCGACGTTGTATATGGTCGTCATGAAAATGACCATATTCAAGAGCAGCGTAAACACCCCAGCCAAGGACTGGTCAATAGTACCTGACAACTATACCAAGTGGCTGGTATTAACCGGTTTTGTTGTTTAGTGACAATTAGCGAATTTATTTATGTCATGCTCCAATTTGTTGTTTATAGTTGCAGGGTCCAGTTTTGGGCGAAGACGAGCCAGATATGAATGAAATCAACGAATACCTGGAGCCCGACAACGCAACTTTAACAGACCTGGAGGGCCGCGTAGCGAGAGTCCAGGAAGTGTGTCGCCTACGATCCCTTTACTCGCAGCCAATAAATAACAAGGAATTTTTCGTCGATCATGCCCATAATCTAGTGTGGTGCAATATTTTCAAAGCTGCCAGTTCTTCGTGGCTATATAAATTTAATATTCTAGGTATGCGCAAACGTAATAATTTTAAAAACATTTAAAATTCGTTTCAAAAATTTTTACTTATCGAATTAATTGGTATAAAACGTTTACGCTTCAGGTGGCTACGACAAGAAATTTTTGGCGCGAACGAGATATACACCGCTAACGTTAGCTAGAAGGAAATTTCCACGGCCTAGCGTCGAGGAACTACGCGATGCCGTAAACACTCCGGGCGTTATTTCTTTATTGGTCGTGCGAGAACCTTTCGTTAGATTGTTATCGGCTTACCGGGATAAATTGGAAAACATTACGCCACCCTATTATCGAAAGCTGGCTAAAACAATAGTGGCGGAACACAGGGAGGAAGCGACTAAAATTTTAGGACAAATCAAAGGCTTTGGACCCACGTTTTACGAATTTGTGGCGTACTTGATTGCAAAACATAAAGTAAAAGATCGCGCATTTACATTCGATGAACACTGGGCACCGTATTATCAATTTTGCTCGCCGTGTGCTGTTAACTTCAGTGTTGTAGCAAAAGTTGAAACATTATCGCGAGATTCGGCCTATGTGGTTCAACAACTGGGGCTGGGCCACGTCCTGGAGCGAAGAGTGAGGGACCGCAGGACACGACTTCGCACTGTCATGAATAAATCTCGTGATGGGAAAAACACGCCCGCCCTGGTGAAGTATTATTTCAGCCAGCTCGACGAGGGCATGCTTAATGATCTCCTAAAGATATACGGTATAGACTTTGATATGTTTGGGTACAACCCAAATGTTTATAGTGATTATGTGAGAAAAAATATATAAAGTATGCATCGTGTTAGTACTGTAATTCTATTTGGTGTTTTAATAAAAATTAAGCAAACCCTAAACCAAATCTTTTTACATTGAATTTGTTGAAATTTGAGGATTCATAATTGAGGAGAATTCAAATCTGTTTTTCAAAATGGAAAGTAATTTTCTACCTAGGTCGTAAGTCGATCAATATTTACAAGTCCTGCGTAGGGGACACATTAAAATTAGTGTTCCTGCAAAGTCAAAGTATTTGTTGTAGTATGTGTAATACATTACTTACTAAGAGACACAATTAATCGACCACTGTTTTAAAATAGCATTGGTTTATTTAAGAAAGCGTACGTACATTTTGAGTGCATACATACATATATTTTGAGTGAGTCTATTTAATGTTTACTAGTTTAGATGAAGTTTGACTTTAAAATAGAAGATCAAGGTTGGAAAAGACGCACTTTATAGAAACATGATTGGTACAGCATCTCTTGAAAATAGTTCACTCAGCTGTGCATACGATTGTGCACACCTATAGCAATTTTTAAAGACAAATTCGAAGAATTAGAACGCTAAGACTTACAGCTTTTTAGACGTGGCAAGACTTTCTCTAAAGCGACAAGCAAAACATTATGGGTTGATTTTAACATGGTTTTTAAAAGAAATTTTCATAAAAAAAAAAATCTATTTCACATATCACTTTTTTCCGTTTTAATTCTTTATAATATTTTAGTAAATGAAATTAAGTTACAGATGAATTTTGAAGCAATCATAAATGGGCGAGTGATTGTTCCTCTGAGTAAAGTATAGGACGAATTTTTGCATGAACGAGTGAACTTTCATTGAGGTTAATACATATTTTTTAAAACACAACAGTTTATTTAATAATCTTTATAAAACCTTTTATAATAATACTTACTTGATAGTACTGTTAGCAGAAAAATGTAGTCGCTAAAAGTGATGAGACCCGAAGAGCCCAGTTTGTAGAAGATGGAATCTTCATCCAAGTCTAAATTAAGCCGTTGGCTGATGCTCTGTACAAATCATAATAATACACTTTATCGTATTGTCGATCACCTTTTGAATATGGTTCAACAAGCGTTGAAATTCAATTCCGACACTTGGGAATTAGTGAGCCATATAGCTTGCTAGAAATAGAACACTAAATGAAAACTATATGTACCTAATTCTATTCAATAAATTACGCACTAACGCAAGCTCTAGTGTAAATTAATGTGCCTCTATACCTGCGATTATGTTTAAAAAATATATTTGCCTATACTAGACATAACAAGTATTTTCTTATGCAGTATTACAATTATAATTTGGGATGGTATGGAGCTCCGTAATCGTAACCGATACTACCGAATATCGGAGATAAAAATATAACCGAAACCGTAACCGAATCCGATAAACAAGTTTCGAATAATTTCGGATAGGGGCAGACTCTAAATGACACACGTTATGCCATGTTTTCGCCGGCCGAGCCGGTACACTAGTCGCATCGCTCTCATTTTTAGAGACAGTTTATATTATTCAATTTTTAAGGCTTTTATTCTTTTCTATTATAGTAATACGTACCTAGAAAAGAAGTCAAAGTGTTACTTTGTAAATACATTATATGTGTTTTCTGATTTGTACATTATCAATTATCAGTAACCGAATTCATCCGAAACAATCGGATAATCCGAAATGATATCACATCCGTATCCGAAACCGTAACCGAAACTGGCAAAATATTATTTATATATCCGTATCCGTATCCAGATCCGAAATTGATATCCATAACATCCCTAATTATAATAAAGATATGTGTAATTGAAGATGCATGCTTATAAGATTCTATGAAATTATGTGAAAGTAAATCAAATATAAAATCAACTGAAAACA
>DWPT01007594.1:0-10702 GCA_018251895.1 Agathymus mariae mariae | reverse complement strand
GAAGTAGGTACTTTTATTCAGAATTATTATGATTATAAAATGTTTTTTTTTTTTAATTGAATGCAGGATAGGGAAGTAAAGATTCAATTTAACTAAACTTAATAGAGATTTTCACAAGCAGTGATAGCCAAGTGATGTAAATAAGGTCTCCCGCGCGGCACACTCAATTTTTTGAAATCATGTGCGTATTACTTGTCACTTGTTTCGGTGAAGGAAACCACATGAGAAACTTGCACACCTGAGAGATTTTCATAATATTTTTCTTTCTCACCATTACCATAAATAAAAATGTTCTCAAAAGTGAATGAAGTCTATCAACCTGCATTTCGCCAGCGTGGCAGACTATGGCCAGCGAATTTCTCACTGTGAGAGGAAACCCGAGCCCCGCAGTGAAACGATATGAGTTGTAATCGACAGAGATTTCGTGGTCGTAAATATTCATCATGTGTAAACGACATAGATATATATGCAAAATCGGAGATGCGTCTATTAATGTACATTATGTGTCTTCTGAATAATTTGACCGACTGAAGTCAATATTCTCACTATATTCGTTTTATGGAGATGATAGTTTAAAAGTATGTTAGTGTCCGATCATCTTACATCTCAATTATGATAGCTAGTGCCTGTGTAACTTTAATCGCATTCGCTATATTTTCGGTTATAATAGTTATATTGCCTCATTATCGTTTTAATATTTTTTTAGTTTTTATTCAATTGCCTATTTTGGCTCGTAAGTCTACATTTTCTCTTATCGATTTTATATTAAAGTTCTGTTGCACAGCGGCTTAATCAAGCGACAATCGACGGTGTCAAGGTCTTATTCCAAACTAACTAAACTACGCAGTGTACAGAGTGTTTATAATTTAAATGTATTTAAATGTAAGAACTTGTTAGTATGTTTATAGCTTTGTAAAATACAATACGATGCTTGTAATAGATGCTTCAAGTCAGATTCTGAAGTATCTATACATATGATAAAATTCTAACTGATCGCTTTCTGTGCGTGAAGGATATATGAGAAAAACATTATAACGGGCCTTTATTAAAGCAATAGAACCCAAAAAATTATATTAGAATTTCATTATTGTAACAGGTGAAGTACAAATAAACCAAGTTTGTCGTAATATTTTATTGAGCATGAGCTCCAGTGTATAAACGAGTATTGTACAGAGCATATTTATTATATGTCATAAACTCGTTTGATATAACATTGAGGTGAATATGTTATTATTATAACATAGCTACTTAATTGTTTCCCTAAATAATAGAAATACAAAGACGGTAATTCTAGAATAAGTCGATAACAGCATGTAACCGATAAAAAAATATTACGATTCAAATTTATCGCCGTTAGGTGATAATCAACAAGATTAACATTATGAAATATTTATCAATACATTATGCATAATTAGTGCTTGGAAAGAAAAAAACTAAAAAAAGACATTATTATATTAGCCTGTTTAACAAACGAAGAAAAATCTAGTTCAGCACCAAAATAAAAACTATTGAACATCAGTTATTCGTATTTGAACGAAATTTATGCAATGACAAAAATAAATAGAAAAGAAAACCTTTTATATTGTTTGAAAGTTAAATTAAGAAATTGGATATGGTTTTTTTTTTGTATTCCAACTAGGTTTCTACAAACACTTCGCTATCGCTTCACCAGGGCCGTACCATTGTCGCTGTGGGTCGAGACCAGAACACGAGCTGCGGTATTGTCTCTGCCCGTTGTGAGAGGCGATTACAAGGGGACTTCTAGAATTGCGGAGGGTAAGACCCCGGGGAGGACGACGGTATTTGTGGCCGCGTGATAGTGCGGGATGGAACATGTTGCCCCTCCCGGGCCGAGCCCGATAAGGGCACCGCGCTCAAAGGACTCCGATGCTGTGGAGATCTTGGAGGTCTATTTAGCGCCGTGAAAGGTCACGAGATAAAAATCTCAAATAACCCAGCGTCGCTCCCACAGTTTCGAGTACCATTTGAAGGTTTCCTTGTCGAAAACAAAAACAAGGTCCCTATCACCAGTTATATCGGATGAATAGTAGAAAAAATATCCCAAGGAGAATATTTTCCATTTTTATTTTTTTCACATAGCGCTTACCATTTATTAAATTCCAAACCCAAGAGCTCTTTCCAAACTACAGGTTTTAAGTGAGGTAACACTTTAAAGTGAGGTAAGTCGTTGTAAAGTTAACACACCTTTGATAGTATCACGGTGAACTACCGTCGAGGTACGAACATATTTTTAGTAGTGTATTCGGAATACAAATCCGCTCTAAAACTAAACAATTTTTCTATTGTATTTTCACGGTTTAATATAAGTAGGTATATTTAATCTTGTTATCAATTTCAAAAGCTCCAACAGCAACGCGCTTTAACAAAGTTCGTCAAACGATCAACACGAACGATTTCCCTACTGATCTTCAACTTTATCGTTGAAAAGCGCCTGGGTAAACTTAAATAAGCTTTTTTGTAGATAAGTGACTTTGAAGGCGTGATATATATTATTACATGATTTATGAGAGAGGCATGAACACTGTAACGAAAATGTCGTACACAATAAATAAATTAATGAGATTACTTTTCACGTAAGCTTTTATGAAAATAACATGTAGTGTTCACTTAATTATAAATAAGGCACATATGCATTGGAAATATACTGACATTTTTCTAAACGCAACTAAAAATGGTCAAATAAAGAAACATCAACAAAAAATTAGTAAACGAGCGGATAACTTAAAAGTAAACTATTCACAGTTCAATGGTTGGCCCTTTTTTTAGTATCAGGGGAAATCCTCAAGATACCCGGTACCACTAGAGTATATCGGGTTATGTGGGATTCCCACCATCTAAAACCTTCTCGGCTGCTACCCTGCGACGGCTACCCAACACATATGGGGCGACACAGGGAGCTTACGTCAACGCGCCGGTATCTCCCCTGCGTAGCAACTGACTCGGGACTATAGATAAGATGAATCGGGACGGGGATGCCGTCCGGCCCGTCGTTGCCCAATCTCCGAGCAGGATCGGCCCTTTCTCGATCCCGCTCTGCGATCGCCTTCTTTACCATTACGGTTTCGCAGAAGGAGATCATAGCCTTATATGTAGCGTTCTCCACCAGTATAGCCGTTAATATCGCTAACGGAGCAAAAATTCTTTCAATCCGTTCGACCAGGACGCAACGCTCGGACCACCCCATGCAGGACATTCCTCGAACGTGTGTTGTACGTCGTCCCGGTCCTGTTCACAGTGCACATTGCGTTTTTGCATCGTGCCTAATCCGACACAGATAATCAACGAAACAGCCATGTCCGGTGAGCATCTGTGTCAACGTTACTGTTTTTCCTACCCAGGCTTCGAAACTCGGCAGGATCGCACCGACAAATCGTTGACGTGTACTCCTTGACTCCTGTAGTTGTGTACACCGTTCAAAAAGAACTTGCCGATATGCCTGCCGCCTGAACGCCTCGAGTTCACTGTCTGTCATATCCCCGCCTCTCTGACATTTTAAACGACTTCGGGTAGAAACTCTCTCGTTCATTTTCGCTAAAATATTCAGAGGCGGGAAACGCGCTTGAACAGTAACCGCATCATAAGATATAGTGTCAAGGATTAATTAGCGAACGAGAATCATTAGAGTACTCTGTAGAGATGTATAAGTTCGTTCCCAAAAACAAACATAACTATACAAACATACGACCATAAACAAACAATAATACGACCATAACCATTAGAGCGACTTGTGTTATTCATACCCCATGACACCTATAACCCAAGTGCTGAGTTATTGTCATTAAGCGTTTATTTCATTTATTCTTATTTTGCAAGTTAACATTCACTTACTCCAAAGAATAACGTAAATATTAACGCTGCATTAAGATTATTTTTATCAGTCTGTATTAACATTATGTTCGTTGAACTATCTGTTTTGTCAGGTTAAGCTAGTTTTTATCGGTACTTGGGTAGTTTTTTAAACATTTCGCCCTGGACAAATACGAGTATATTGGGTCGGTCAATTACCCGATAAAAAAATGAAACAAGATACGAGTACTATAAGTTGAAAGACCAAACGACTTTTGTAGTCTTATTACACCAAATATTTTATTTTAAACAACTGAGATACAGTTGCCACACATGATCGTAATTGTCTACCGATCGCAGAAGAGCGGCCTCTCCCTGGCCGGCCAAAACACGTTAACTGGCGAAAAATAATCAGCGTGTGTGAGGCGTGTGGGAGCATTTTTAACAATAATAGCAAAGATACATTGTACATATGTATTTGCATGAACTGCTGGAATCTCCTATCAGTTTTAGTGGATAGGAATCTCCAGCATTTGAAACCTCATCCGTAGTGGCTTGAAAGATTATCCAACATGCTAGCTCCTTATGTCATACTTATATGCTAAGAATCATCTTCATCTATTTAGTTATGCCGGTCTGATGACATAACATAAAAATTTTGGCAAAAACAATATGTTTAGACTTGCGTGTCGATTTCAGAACTAACTTACGAGTACATTGAAATTAAATGTTTAATAGCTAATTACTGTTTTAGTATTTACCAGCTTTCACGAAGATTATTTAGATCATGAATGTGCCGTTTTGATAAAAAAAATTACGCTTAAACGTGATTCTAGAATGTATAAATCTCTCGGTCTTGGTTGTTATCATTCGATAGTAGGCCTTAAGTCTGCGGCTATAGGACGACATTAGAACTTTCGAAATTAAGGTTTGCCTTAAACTTTCTAAACGGTCCACACAGGAGCAGCGTGCTGAAATATGCTCCAGGCCTTCAAAATGACGCAAATAACCATTACGCGCAACCCTCGGATTGCAAAAGGCCGTTAACAGTTGAAGTCAACCGGCGAGTAAATTACAACCATTACTTATTCATTTGTCTTACGTGTCCCATAAAGTAAGGGTTACAAAGGTTTACGGCATTATGCAATTAAAACAAACACCAATCCAAATGCTTACTTTACACTGAACAAGATAATCTGAAACCTCACGCACGACTGCCCGGCAAATTTACGTAAGGCGAAGATCCAATTACAAGAGTCGTAACGGAAGAATCTCGTGTTTGTTGTGCAGCTTTACCTATGTGTATGTATAAAATATGTGATGTTTAGATGCTTCAATTTATAGGTACATATGTAGGTACAGAGGTAATGTGCATCATTATTGCAAGAATTGTACAATATGGTCACGGAGTTGGAGCTGGAGTTGTATGGTGTCTGATTATAAAAGATTTTAATCCGTGGATTAAGATTATGTAACGTCCTTTATAGTAAACAAAATGTTTTTTTTTATTATTCCACTTTCCTAAAAACATATAAATATAACTCTATATATTTTTCGTCTAAACATACCTTAGTTCAGATATCGATGATGCATGCATTTTATTGCCATTGGCTAAGACTATGTGAATGAAACCGCAGAATAAGCGAAAACACCGTTAACATTGTACAGTATTATTCATAGTCTTATATGCAAATGATCTTGTAGTAGGTGTTGCATGTTTGCATTGTTTCATCTATCGGCACCCTCTATTTTTCTTGTAACGTATACACCGTGTACATAACAGGAAGTAGCAGCAAATACATTTACGAATCAATTTGTCAAGTGATCATATAATATAAGGATATGATAGTATGAGTTGTATCATTTCAGGATTCAGAGTGACATTACGATTAACCTACACGCAATCTTTCTGCGTATCTCAAGGAGTTGAGCGGCGATCTATAAAAGCTTTCATATAAATTGTTTTCGATCGGGCTAGACGTTCATGTACGCCGCTTGGCAATTGTGTGATGTTTGTTTACCGCGCAATTGATTGATCGAGTAGCAGTACGTGTGTTGTTTGGTTAGGTACTCGTACAGTAAGTAACTATTTCGATTTCATACTTACCTTTAAAAAGCTTTGAAATTATTTGTTACTTTTTTTAATGGAAAAATATTTAAAACAATATAGAGATTTAAAGAAACTTAAATATTTAAAAACAACATACTCAGTATTCTTAGACCTTTTATATCACAATACATGGGTTAAAAAGGTTTGTTTACCCACAATCAAAAGGATAATTAGTCCCCAAAGGCGTAATGGTAAATTTTCAGGTCTTGACTGTATTATGAAGTGTCAAAAAAATACTGAAATTAATAGGTTTAATACTGTGATAACGGATATTTTATATAAAAAATTGTACAGATAAATAATATATATGCTTCATATCATAGTTAATCTGAATAAACTTTATATATTTGTATATTGAATCTAAATTTATTTGTATATTAATTTATTAATATTTTAAGGATAGATAAATTTTCATCAACAGACTAACAGTTTCATATTTTTACCGACAGATGTCATGCTATTTATATGGAAGAAATTAACAGACGGCGTCTTACTTTTGATTCAATAATTCATATAAATTTTTCTTTTGTTTCGATTTCGATTCCTAAGTTAAATACATTTTGGTTCGTTATTTATTTATACGTTTTAATCAAAGCATAGCGATAGCAAAGCGAAACTATATATATATATATATTTACGTACCGTTCGTCTTTTGCCCAAATCATTCAGTATCATGGTAGGTACCTACCAACGTTAGACACACGAAAGCAATGGTTACCGAATCATCAAATTCCAAGCATAACTTGGTGAACCACTCGATATTTTTTGGCATAAATTCAGCCTTTCAAAAACCAACAAAATACCAGTCCAAACAGAAAACTGTACCACCCTGTACCACCTAATGAGTTTAAGTATATCATTTAAATTCAACAGGTTTATAACAAATTAAACCTAATGTGATCATTACATCTACAAGAGTAAGAAATACATTCAATACCTTCACTACACGATCATGTACGTGTGGTAAGACGACGAATTTCTAGAACTCTGACAGCAAGCCGGCGAGTCGCTAATGACATTTAATCATCATCGCCTTGACGGAAAACTCCTTGGCACTCATTAACAATCAGCATCACGTCAACCGTCCACATTGAGAGACGTCCCACTTTCCGTCGTTAACCACAGTATTAACACTTAAATAATAAGCAATTCCCTTTCACTCGAACATGGAACTATACCTAACCTGACGGCAATAAACTTCTTCAAAATCACCGCGACCGGCTGTCGCGATTCCGTAGTGCCGGCGAGATTTTCCCCGTAATTGTATTTCAGAGCATAAGACAAGCCAGTCAACAAATTGCATTAAATAACTGATTGGTTTCTGTCATACGATTATTATTTGTTTACAGTGATGACGGAGACATCGGCGCGATTACATAGGGGAACGTTCGCGACACGCGTCAACCAACGACCAACTGCCTGCGAAATACTGACTAACCTGACTGACTGCAAATGTGAGCGGGCTCAGTGAGCTAGTTTCCCCGCGCACCGGAACGAACGACTCACTTACGACGTTTCGCCACTACGAAATGCCCCGAAACAACCCGATCAGCGTTGTACACGAGGCAGGCAGCGGCTTACCGCTAAATCGTATTTTCTTTTCTGCCAATCGTTTGTTTGTGGCGAAGAGAAAACAGGGGAAATTTTTATAGGAAGCAGAGTCGATTTTGCTTACAGTAACTTATTAATGTAATTTAAATTTAATATAATCATCGGCCACTCCAGATACTCATGGCAGAGAGGAATTCTGGGCAATATCTACATAGATTTTGAAATGTATTTATGGTATTTTTATTAAGCGACACTGGTAAAAAAATCTATTAAAAAAAATTATCCCATCACTGCATCGTTAGACAGTGCTGTCTGTTGATACCATGGAGTAATGAAAATGATGTCGGTGTAATATTAGCAACAAGCGTTTTATTATATTTTTATTGTTTTGGTTAATTTTTAGTTTCTGATGAAATTAAAAAATGTATACATTGAATTGGTTAGTACTGAATCCGCTTAAGATACACTTGGAAAATCTTTTAATCGTGTAACAAGTAAGGAAATAATACTTATAAAAAAAAATATTAGTAATGTTATTACTGAAAGAAAGGATATACTAAATACATAACATCACATCACTTACAAGTATATCATGACTCACTGCTGGGCTTAAGTCTTTCTGTCACAAAGTGAGGGGTGAAAGCAACAAGGAGAATATCGCGGGTGTATCGGACAGGCTCGGCCGCAGCTTGAAATTAAGGGGGGGGGGGGCATTATAAGATATTTCGAAGAAATTAAATTGTATTATACAAAACATGAAAAAAATTTTAGTATAATAATGTAAAGGGCATTTAAGTAGGTAGTTGATATTTTTTTAACTGTCGTAAATTGGACTATTTTGCAATTTGACAGTAACAATTTTGAGGGGGGGGGTCATGACCCCTCTATTTAATTCGTAAACCCAATATTTCGTTTTATTTGAATCACCTTAATGTTGTATTGTCACCATGTTCTCTAAAACTTCAACATGCGTCATGCCGCGCGTCATTTAAAATGCTTACGATTTCGATTCTGACGCAAAACATTCATTTCTACGCTGAGTACAGATATGGAGTTAAAGGTAACATCACTGTAATAAAACTTTGTTATTTAAGTTATTACATCATAACAGCAATGTATGTTGGCAGGTTGGAGGATTTCGGTTTAAAGGTTTTCGAAACTGATCTCCTCTTCAACGCACCCTACTGTGTAATGAACGTCGCGTGACATACAAAGCATACAACATGACTAGTATTAAATATTGGCGTGAGGTAGACCCCAAAATAAAATTCAGCCTCGTCACAAGTACGAGTATATTCTCCAAGTGTCACAAATTGTCTCTCAGTTTCATTTGGTTCACTGGTTTTCTTTTTCTTTTTTTTTTTTTTTTTTGGCGTCACAGTCCACTGGAAATACTTATTATATACAATAATCTTATGATGCGTAAAATAAATTTAATTCATCATTTATAAATACTACTTTGACAAATTAACATTTGATATATGTATATCATCAAATTGATTATATGTGTAAATCAAAGTGTATAGTATTGTGACCAATGACATTGATAAGGCCAACATGTAACTGTATGCTGTTGCCAGTATTATTTCACACAGGGCATATCATGTTGTATATACCATGTTGTTGCGTGCTAGACTGGCTCTCTAGCTCCTTTCTTAGGTTGAAACGAAAAAAAAGTTTACATGTCTGGGAGAGCTAGTTAGAGCGGTATTTCAATTCTATCTTTGACCGCAACCCATTTATGATGCCCTTGTTCTACGGTATGTATATTTATGGGTGGTAGCGAAGATTTAATGGCTGGTAGACCGTTTGCACTTTTGTCCGCTGTTGGATGAAAAATAAACCAATTTTAGCATATTGTACTCAGATCATACCTTGTGCGCTATTACTGAAAACAGGGGTACTTACATTAATAATATATTTACTCACCTTATTTCTCGTACCGATAAGTAGTTTTTGTTATTATGTACAAAATATAAATTAGCGTAGTTCTAATGTAATGATTATCGTTATGACAGTTAAAAGCGATATACTAATATTTTTTACTCCCTAAAGTACCTTTACTGTTTGTTTTGCATGTTTTTTATTAATATTTTCTATATATAACATCATAGAATTTACTTATACTCATAATAAAAATGTTCTACATTAAGTAGGAAGAATATTTGCCGGAAGAATTTTGCTGAACCGTGCCAGAGTATTTTTTTCTATTTGTGTCGTCTACGCTGTAATGTAGTTTTAATGTAATGTAATGCTTTGCAGATGCTTTTCTCTAAATATTAATTTAATATAAATATTTTCAAATCTTTCTCCATCAGGCTAGAAAGGGAAATGAATTTAAAAAAAAACTAGAGATTAAAGTTATATTAATTTAAGATTTTAATTTTAAATCCTTTTCTTAGATCCTTAACGTTCCTTCTTAACGAGATAATATCTATTTCGCTGATTAGATGTTTTTAGATATGCTGGAATTGGGAGATAATAAGATAGAACAGAAAAATATTGCTTCATGAACCGAGCCTTACTACGAGCCTTACTGTCTAAAGTAATAATATAAATATGGAAAGATACAATCAAATGTACTTCAAAAAATTGCCGTAATTGCGCAATTATGGCAAAAGTGTGTGGATACAACCATAACTGTGTGTGTGAAACGAACTATATCTACTTAATGGAGATTTCATATATAATTATCTGTTGTCATGTTTGCGTGCATGTGGGAATAACCAGACAAACAATGTATTTCCATAGTTTCACTTTATGCCCCCTCTTATAAATGAAGGTATTTCGATAATTATTTTACTTGAAAATGGAAGTCAAGCCTGACATAACTAAGCCTGACTAAGTCCAATTTTGAAACATGCCAGGCTCAAATTTAACTTCGTGAGGTTTATTCATAGCCATTGGAAACGTTTACTGGAAACTGGAATCGTTTAAAGTATATTAATGTAGTCCATGAAATTATATATATAAATGTAGTACATTTTCGCAATTGATGGAAAATATAAAAATTACCATTTATTCGTAGTAGGTTTAAATTTAATTAAAATCTATATAGAGAAACATACTAAACTATTATTTTTATTTAAGGACTTCAAACAGGTACATACATATCATTAATTTATTCTAGACCAGGGATGTTATGGAGCTCCGTAATCGTAACCGAAACTATCGGATATCCGAAATAAAAATATATCCGAAACCGTAACCGAATCCGATAAAAAAGTTTCGGAT
>DWPT01007593.1:0-10702 GCA_018251895.1 Agathymus mariae mariae | reverse complement strand
TTACGCAAAGCCCTACCACCAAGCAGGCTGGCTTCTGTCGCCTCTTACGACACCCTGTTTTGCCAGCATGGGATTGGGGGCAACATTCTAGGTCGCCCCAATACGGCCAAATGTAATATGTTGTATGTATGTTTATTCCTTAATGTAAAGCAATCTGCTTATAATAGCGAGCAAAGTATTTGAAATGCATTATTGAGTTAGATGTACGCCCCTGACCGCGCAGGCCTTGGCCGCGACCGAGAACTCGTTGCCAATATCGTACCTATCCCATTACATTTCTCAGTTATACCCGAGAGGAAAGCTCCCCTCCTTCTATCCCGTTTGTACACACCATTACGAAACAAGACAAAAGATGAACCCGGAATCGATGCCAAATCTCCATCTTTCAGGAGTAGGTTCACTGTAAAACGCTGAGATCTGTTGAAATAATATCCTTGCACGTTTAAACTAAACCTATGCAACTTTTTTGCAGTGGCTTTTGTATGAATTAAATCCTTTTTAAGTAATCAGTAGCTAGAAGGAAAAGTAATATGTACAATAATGTACAAAAAATGTTGAGGGTTAAATGGAGTCAAACAGATTTCTGTTCCTGTGATATTATTAAAGAATTCTAATTGCTATTTTTAAAATTATTTCCTACGATATTGGCGTCGCTCCGTGGCCTGAACGGAACAAGTTCATTGCTTTGTATACCACGTGCGTTTGAATAATAAAGTTTATGATAAATCGTTGTAACCAATCTTTAGTGGCTATAGCTTCAATAACGTAGAATCAACGCACAAGTATAACACATTGACAGTTTTGTTATAAAGTACAGTACGTACGGTTTGCTTTGTATAGGTACGAAGACACATGTGCAAAAACCCATTGATATATATACTTTTATATTAGTCCATTGTGCTTCTATTTAAACATTCGTTCCTTCGCGTTAAAATCTTTAAAGACACATTACAGGATCTAAGCAGCATGTGCTTAGTAACCGTGTATCTTCTACTCTTGAAGTGAACTTAACAAATTACTTATTTACTGTATGTTCTATTTCTATCTAGATAAACTTACGTAATGTTTATTTATGAAACTGTAAAATGTGGACGTTTTCACCGATCAAGAATAATAATTCTTCATAACAATAACTTCAATAACCTTAGCTTAGACGAGATAATGAGATATCTATATGATATGATAGATGGTACTTTAGTCAATTTGTAAAAAATATTTTATTCTTCATGAGGATCGAAAGGATCAGCTGTCAATTTTTTAATATTTAATTGAATATTTTAAGTATTCTTTCAAACAACAAACTTGTTTGATCACGTCACTTGAATTGTCAGTCATTTGAATTGTCAAAAGATTCCTGTAAGTGGAAATCTAATGTGATGGAAGCTGCGAAGCGGCTCGGTCGCCCGTCGCGCACGCGAGGTCAAGCGCCGGGCGGGTCGTCGGCCGCAGCCACATCTGTATGCGGAGCCAGCGGCAAAAAGTGCCCACGCTTGCTCTCACTGAATCTGAATTAATATCTACATAACTCCATTACCTACCTTCTTACTGAACTACTACCCGTCTCACCTCTTTATGTCGGTGAAACAGGAAACGAGCATTTCTGTAACTCGCAAGTACCAATGATTTATCCGTTTGTGACTTTAAACTTCACCCAAGAATTGACGCACGTTCGAAAAATTAAGATACAACAAGTTAACACATATTTGGGCAAATTAATGATTACACATAGGATACATGGTCATCACAAGTGACATCCAAACGTAGATATATCCTGAATTTATGCCATAAAATGTTGTTAATTTTTTTTTAGGAAATTGGGTTTTTTAGTTTATCAATCACAACAGTCTTTGTCTACGCTTCTCTTGCCATACATTTGTTTTTTGGCCTTAACTTGTCATGTATTCACTGCATTGGTATAACTTTATTGTTGTATTAATGCAGTACTTAACATCTTGTTATCAGTGATAAGTAACTTAGTACTACATATTATTGATGCTTGTTATCAAAAAGCAGCGGCACTCTAAATAATTGTACTTGAGCTTATGTACCAGTATAAAAAAGTTATATTTTATCCAACGATTTCAAAGATCACTGCTTCGTCGTACTGCCAACCAAGGCTGCTGATGGAAACCTTCACACACGCCTTAGCTTATTTTGAGTTATATATCGAAGCAAATTCACATACAATTCTTAAACATAAATAATGTAAAAAAATTATAACGTGGGTTTTGTTTACAGCCGAATGGATCAACGTTCAAATTCCTAGGCCATCACACTGACCGTAACATCAGACTTTATAAAGAAAAACATTTAAAAGACAAAATATAGGAGAACACCTAGAACTCTGAGATTAGTAAAAGTTCATGTATTCACTATTAGCATTGCTTTTTGGAATACACTTAGACAATACAAATGCTTCATAAATTTGAACAAATAATTAAACAAATTACACGAAATAATGTACTTTTCAAATGTTATAATAATTTATCAAATAAATGTCGTGGTTCCAGAGGTTATTCCTCGCATACACACAAACTCACAAAATTCGCACTCTTTTTATAATATTAGTACAGATTAAGACATTTGATACTTCCTGCTCCGCGATTCGTCACACAGTTAATAACAATATAATTTTTATTTTTACTTGATATATTTGAATTATGACCTACGTAATCAAGAGGCAATGTATCCTAAGAGACTGAACGGAATTAATATTCCAGTAAAAATATTTTGAGGATACTTAGTATACGTAACAAGCTGCGGGTTGGGATCGAGCGGTGATTTCGTCTTCCGGTCACAGTATTGTAAAACGATGTGATTTGAATTCGTTCACATATTAAATTCACGGGAACGAGAGGGTCTTAGAACAAATTTTATGAAGCACTTGACACTGAGTTTACTGAATACTATTGGGTGTTAAAACAACAAAACGGGATTTCTGCAATAAAAAAAAAATTTAAGTACCTTTACACCGCCTTTTCCCTTTACAATGGTAGTATAATACTAATAAATATAAAAATATATACCATAATAATTTTCATAGATTTGCTGTTAAGTATTGCTGTATAATTACCACCCATTAAAACTAAATTAATTTCTCAAGGAAGGAGTTTCTCAAGGAAACGACAATGATCATATATTGTACTAATATAACTACATAGATGCCTCATTTACGACGTTTTAAAACAACAACTTCGCAATATGGAACGGTGACTCATGTAATTTTCAGGCAACTGCAGAGAATTTCCCGATATCGATCCTGAAATTACGTCATGGGGTCTTCCAAAAGATATTTCTCTAAGTCGCATGACGTGCCGTATGACTCAGCGCTATATGCTGATTACTATTTTATATAAACACATAGTGACAGATAATCTATAGTATACTCATAACATATATAACCGTTGGCACGTTAATGTCTTAAAGGTCTTGTAACTTTTGAATATCTATAGCGGTACAGGTCTCATGCACGTAATATTTTATATTATCGCGACGACTGTTCATAACTAAGTTAATCTAAAGTATTCAAGAGTTCTTGCTAAAGATTTAATAATAAGAGTTATCAGTATCAATGTAATTAATTAACCGATATTATATAAATAGAACCATAATTTCGGGGCAGTTAATATTATATAGAATATTCATTTGCAATACATATCTCCTGAAAGTAATTATTAAGTAGAAATCAGCTTTATCATAGGAAACGAACAACTTTCCATCGAAGCTATCGTAATTCGTAGCACACCGTAGCCGCGCGCTACGCTGCGCGGGCGCACGCGAGCCGGGGGTCACTGGCACTGCTCGGCCACTGCACTCGACTTAGATGTTTCTAACATTGCACTTTTTTTCTATTGCCTGCATTCTCCGCTTGAGTTCAAGACACTTTTGTATCTAGTAACTAGATAGCAACTATGAACACGCGCTTATGATATGCGTATAAAAGTATGAAAAAAGAAACATGTTTTCGTTTATTGTCACTGTAATACTTTATCATAATCATCATCATAATCAATTACGGCATTCCCAACAACTCATTTATTTTACATTCTTAAACCAAATAAGATATGAAATCTTTAAAATAATTATTTGTATATTTGGAAATCATACCATGATCCTACTGGTATCTGTATATATATAAATGTAGTAAAACTTAACTACAAATTACAAACCTTCATTCAAGTTTTACTACGCCTTTCGCAATGAAACCCTACAATCCACAAAAAGTCCTATCGCTGAGCAGAGAGAGTAAGTACCTGATAATGACGTGAATCACTTTCGCGCCGAGTGCGCACGCGCATCTGATTCTCATATAAAGTGCATCGGCCCGATGAACTTCGAGCATTAAGTGGGCCGGTAAATTGTACCATACGACGTCCCTGACACCTTAAAACCATCCGATATCAATTATCTTTATTTATAAATTCCATTAAAAAGTATTATGTCAATAAAATAATAAGTATAAAAAATATATTGCACAACTAATTATTTAATGAAATAAATCGAGAAAGTGAACATAAGCAATAACTTGTCTGAGCTTTTTGTAACGTAGTGTAACTTTGTGTATGTAATGGGCGTTTGTAAAAAAATGGCTCAACAAAAAACACATAAACCTATAGATTAATAGAATACTAAGTAGCATTACGGCGTCGAAGCTGGGAATATTGCAATTTATGTTATCATTCCCAGTTTTTGCGTTCTCACGTTACAGGTTGGGTGCAACGCCAGCATAGTCAGGGACTGGTATCTAAGCTGCGTTCTGAAATAGTCAGGACGGGATCTATTTCCCGGGCAGCTGCGCGCGTTCGTTGCCCCTTATGGCGTTAGATGTACAACGATCTGTGCAATTACTGCAGCGCCCGCGCGCGCAGCGCCCCCCGCGTCTCTAAACTTGAACTAGTGCTAGCGTGCACCTCACCTTCACTGCTTAGAAAGCAATGCCTATTGCGTGTAACACACACCTACTTACTGCCTTTACGACCAGCAGGTAATGCAGTAAAAGCGAGAGCATTTTCTGCTTTCAGCGCTGTCGTAATGCGTTTGGAAAATTTCATACAAATGCAACATTAATTTTTCTACAATGTTCACATATAATAAATTTATTGTATTAACACCATTAATTTCAGTCATTCTTCAACATAAAAATAGTTGAGACATTATAAAATTGTTCATTTTATTGTACTTGGAAATGTACAGAAAGAATTCAATCAATTTAATATCAGATACTTCAGTCTTAAAGTATGTTTTCAGTTTAATAATAAATAGTAATAGTTTTTGCAAAAAAATATTTTGCATTTTAAAGTTTTTTTTTTGTACCAACAATATTATGATATTAACCTAGTCTAGTTAATGACTGATGAAAATGGCTATGAATACATACCATACATCACACCTTAACACATAGAACATAATGTACATGTGTAGTAATATAAATATATGTATATGTAATTCTCAAAAACGGTTAAAGTAATGATGTAAGGAAAAAAATATATTAAAATAGTATACAAATTGGAAGTTAATCCCTTACTGTCCATTTCCGCAATTAATTCTTTCAAAGTACTTAAATAATTTCTGATTTACAATTTACAATTTTAGTACAGCATATGTATTCGTATATTAATTATTTGCTAAACAAAGTTCATAACATTCTTGTAAATTTTTTACTAAGTACAAGCCTGTTAAAATTAAAATTTTGGGTTTCTATAGCGGAGCTCATTTTAAAATCGTATCCTACACAGAACCGGAGCTAACCCAACCAAAGTAAAAGCCTGGACGAATCGTCTCCCTGATTTCTTTAGGGCACAATGCATATTTGTTTGGCAACGAAAAAAGTTTAAATTAGCATACATAAATAAATTTTGTTATGTTATAAAATATCTTCTATGATGAATTTTCTTGCTTTTTTCTATCAATGGCCGACAAACGAGCACACGATTCACTTGTTGATAAGTGGTTTTGCCGCTCATTCATGCCGTAACACCAAAGAAATGAAAGAAATATTGCTGAACAAGATTATTGATTCATTAATGTTCAGGTTTATCTGTACAATTTTTCGGGGACCGTATTTAAAGTGGTATGGGAAATTGTAAAACGCTAGCAAGCAAACATGAAAATAGTATTCAAGTTTTTGAACTCAAAAATTGCAGATTTGTGACAGTTGTTTTTTTGTAATGTTTAGGCCAGCGACTCACTCCTATTATTATACATTATAGTTTCCTCCACACAGACTCAAAATAGCAGAGACTAGCGTAACGTGCTATCGGTGTGTTATTTGATTGTTTTTCCAATGGTTTATTATATGTTTAACATATTATAATCTATTAATTTATTATTATAATTAATAATCTATTACATATTACATAGATTATTACATAGATTAGATATTACATTAGATTAGATATTACATTTCTTGGGTACCGCAGCTCACTGAAGTATTTGCTGTAGTATAGTGTAGTGGGCTCTCTCAAAAGACTAAAGAGTGTTCTTCCTATTGCAACAAATATTTATTTTCTTCCTATATTTGAATATGCCGATGTGTGCTATCTCTACATTACTGAGAAGTAGCATTAGAAACTTGAACGACTTCAAAATTTGTGCATACGGTTCATATTCGGACTTTGAAAATTAGACAATGTTACTTACTTTTTATCTAACCTGTTTTTTAATCTTATTTGTTAAACCCTGCCACTAGATAATATTCTTATACTTATAACTTTTCACTTTAAGTTTGACTCGAAGAATTAATTTTTAGTGATATGACCGCCTATTGTATAATACATACGTTGATCAACCTAACATGTCCGTATCATATCAAGATATCATGTCCTTGCTATGGTGCACAATAAAGAGTATTATTATTGTTATTATCGCAGTGTAATTATTAAAATAATCACAATATACTTCTCGTGAGTTTAATTATAATCGATGTATGTGCAGTGAAATTCATGTGTTGCATGCAGGCGAAGCTCGTACTGTTTATGACGCCTTAGTACTTGGTTGCACAGATATGCATTCTCAGGCGAACGGCCACGCGTCTTCACACCACTGACATGAACATTTATTTGCACGACAAATGAAGTTTACTACTCACTAGCACACATTACTCAATTTATCACTATTAATTAAACTATAACGGGGCCAAACTGTATTTTTTAAATTACAATTAAGGTAGGCCCTGTTGATATAGAGGACAAATCATATTTGAACAGAATTTTTGCATGCGTAGCCTTATTTGAAACGAGAGCCAGTATTAAATAAAACCAGAAAAATAAACAAGGTTCAATTTTCTGCTTTTATACAAATAATAGTAACACCGTTATCGAGTTGTACCTTAAATTAAATAAAAAATTTAGATTTATCATATTACTATCATTGCACATTTAACTACCAACTTTCATTCAAACTATATAGTTTTGCTGTGTGTTTGTCAAAAAAAATACTTATTTGTTGACTTATACATTACTTAAAAAGCGTTTATAATTACTTATTCATTGCCAATATGTTCATTTTTATCTTAGCCGCTAGTAAAGATATTTTCTAAGCTAGAATAGACTTATTAGCAAAATATATTGTTATCAGATACTTTTTATTAATTGACGCGGTATAAGAATGTGATCTTTGATAAATAAATAATTAAAATAACATACAATTTTTCCTTGAACATTATTTGTTTCGTCCCAAACATTAATGTTATTGTGAACTTTTAGTTTCATTACATTTTACCAGGGCAACTGAACCAGCGAGGCGATGACTGCACGTGCCAAGAAAGCGGCGAGGTGCATTCGTATGCATTTCGACAGCACCATTATTTCAAATGTGTGTAAAAGAGATAGGAATACTTTGAGCCTGTGTATTATTTAGTATCCGATACGACATGACGTTGGCTTACATGTGTATTAGGTTTGTGTAATTTTCATTGGTAGAATTACTTGTGGTGGTGACTGTTTGAATACATTGTATATGTAGTGCTTAAGACACAGAATGCAGTATGCAGAAACTATGCTCATTAACTAATTTGTGCGTGTACAGCAAAGTTGTTCATATGTCGTTAATCTACAGTCGTTCTGTAAGCACAATTTGTTGTTTAATAAATATATCTGGCATAAAAATACGTCAAAGAATTTAAATGGTTTTATAAAATTATTAAATTGTAATATATTAAACGTTAACAAAAACAAACCGGCATGTTTTTGTTATGGCATCATAGAATAACTAATTCTTTTATATAGGCGATGGTTTAATTATTTATGCTAATCTCCTGACTAGTTACAATTCTCCATGCATACTGACACGCTTAATTAAACTGACTTACTCTTCATGTTTAAATATATCAATAACCCGACAAGTCCGACATTGCATGCGCGTTCGTGCTGCCTGTGCAATGACCCGATGAGACGTCAAGCGTGTGGTGACGTCGCAGGGGCGTCGGGCGTACGGACGACCTTTTCACAGTGTCTGCTATCCTGGTAATAAAGGTTCGTCCAACATATAACCCTTTTCTGAGTCCTAAACCATTGCTATACGAAAAAAGAAAAGATTTGTATTGTTCGCAAATTGATTTCGTTGAAATCGTCTGCATAGGTTAACATCGCTACACTTCATATTTTCGCACCCTTCACCGAGGTTGTATTTTAAAGTACCTAGGTAGTTTAAAATGGATCGAGTGACTCATGGCTGTATAAAACATGTTATTCTTATTCTTACTAATTATTTCATATATATCGTTTCGTTAATCAATATTTAATATTTGGCATTTATTTTTTTAAATTTTGATGTCAAACATTTTATGATATATGATTTTTGTTAAAAATACTTTTATGATATCTAAACCGACTTCATAAATTTCGTCGAAAAACTGACGCTATAGTCGAAGAAGTGAAAGAAACGCCTTGAGTGTAGACTTGTAGAAAAGGGGCGAATGTTATTATGTCATTACAGTTCCGGGTGCATCTAACGCTCCATCGATCGGCCGTGACCATGGCAACGCGGACCGTAGTGCGTGGGTCAGGGGCGTGATCGTTGCCTTCATTTCAACTCTGCTTATCAATATACTATGTAAACTTTTATTTATTTTTAATGTCAATATCCAACAAACAAATAAGTTCTGATAAGTACCACTGCACTGCAATTCATAGTTAACACTCACTGGTGGGTATTTGGCTAATGGAAGCGGGGGACCAGCTTATTGCCAGCTCTCTCATATGATAACTTGATAACGCTTATCCTGAATAAAAACCTCTAGTTTAAAGTTATTCTAACGACATTTTGTTCAAAATTCAAAATCATTTAATCATGTAGGTATTCAGTAAATACACTTATGCACATTTTTTGTTTCTACTACCGTTCCGGAAAGGTGCTTTAACATCGAGGAGAAGAAATGGCGAAAAAAACTCCTCAGCACATCTTTTAAACAATAAAGTAATAACAAAAGGTTAATCCTGTGCGGAACCGGTTTCGACACTATTATTTGCAGGCGTCCTTGTCATTATTATATTCGTCTATACTATAATATTCTTTGCCTATAAGCTGTGTTTTAATACGCCGCTTAAAAGTTCCAATGGGCAACTCACGTATCAACTTACGAATCTTATTGTAAAAACGAATTCCAAGCCCCATAAAAGAACGCTGCACCCTTCTAAGACGATATAAAGACGTAACCAAATTATGCCTATATCTTGTATCATGATTGTGTGTATCACTGTGTATTCTGCTTATACATATTTTTTTTTTAATAAATACTAAATACTACATTTTTTCTTTACTTTATAAACAACAGTTGGAAATTTTACTTTGTTATATAAAGTTATGGTTCGGTTGTCAAATGTTATGTTTAAAACCGACCGATAAACGTCGTAACGTGTGGTATATTACGGCACGTTCATAGGTTTCACATTCTTGACGTGGGAACATATGTATGTTTATATTGTGAAGTAATGCGGTGCAGTTTTAGCGACTATGACTGGCTGGATTGTTCTACATTATTAAAGAACCGGTAGGATACAGCATTGCTCAACTCGACCACCTAAAATTGTATATTAATCCTGCAATATGTATAATTAGCCTTTAAAATGGTAAAATTATTTTTCGAACTGGTGCCGTGATTGCAGAGATTACTCTCCGCATACACACGAACTCACAAAATTCCTACTCGCTCCTATATATTTTATAATCTGTTAGCTAGCGGTCGTCCCGGCATCGTTCGGAACCGACAATTTATTACAACATACACATTTGATATGCCCATCCAGAATAATCTATTTTTTGAATCGTAAAATAATTTTTCAAATAGGTGCCGTAGTTCCGGGGATTACTTTTCGCATTTACACAAAATTCACACTCTATCTTTATAATATTAGTATAGATACTCTTATATAAATACGTTAGCTTTGTCTGTACATGTATGTTGTTTTAAACATCATCAATTATGTATTACATTAGTAAATAAATACATTACATTACTACTGCTACTACATTAATAACTACAGATGAAATTAATTTTCCGAGAGTGAACAAAAAAATTAAAACAAATCTTGAAACTATTGATATATATCCGCAAACGATGCTGCGAGTGTTTGCTAGTACTCCACTAGTAGACTTCGACGATAGATGTACTGTAGCAATACTTCATTCTAGAAATTACTTTTAATTAGGGATGTTATGGAGCTCCGTAACCGTAACCGAAACTATCGGATATCCGAAATAAAAA
>DWPT01007592.1:0-10704 GCA_018251895.1 Agathymus mariae mariae | reverse complement strand
TTTTCGTGTAGCCTGCCTGGCTAGCTACCACCCTCCTGCTTGAGTCAGCCGCCAAACGACTCGTCGTGTTCCGGCTGAAGGTTTGAGAGCCAGTACTTTCTTTCTTACCTTTACTCATTTCCTGGCCGACAACGCGTCAGTAATACCTTTAGTCTTGTTGATTTCCATGGGCGACGGTGACCACTTACCATCAGGTAGGTCGTCTGCTCGTTTGTCGACTATTAACATAAAAAAAAAAAACTGTAATAGCGTGGGAGAATACGCCATTAACCTCTTCAATAACGAGAAGAGAACCTTCATTTCGGTGTGGACCACTAAGAAAAATTGGATTTTAGGAATAAATTCGATAACACATAAAGGTCTATATAACCGGTACGAACGAATACGTATTAATAATATTATTGTGTTAACAATAATTATCACATTAATAAATATATTTCTGAAAGTAAATGTCTTTGTTTCAGGTAAACATGATCTTCGTTATAATGGTAATCTAATCGATGTCGGTATTAATATTGGGTCATGACTAAGATGGTTTTAATATTGCGTCATTATTAAAATAGTACCTGTTCGTTACACCCTGCTCCATTAATCAATGGATGAAAAACGGCGTCCGGTCCCTTTAAATTCAAAATCATCTCATTGTTTAGGTATTCTGTAGATATCAAAGATATCTTTACAATATGCTTAAGTATTATATTTATGGTAATACCATCGTCCTTCTGAACGTGTTGTCTCACGAAATACGAAGGTAGTGAACCACTCAAAGCCAAAAAGTTTGTGGTTGTTGTGAAAATAAATTCGAACGTCATCGAGCGCGGTCACCAGATCAATGAGTGAATGCTTGTGTTTAATTTTTCTACGAAATGATCGTGATAAAATGAAGTTGCCTTGTCATTAAATAATATTATGAAAGGAATATGAAAATGAAGTGATATACATAATTTCGCCTTTGAGTATGGTTTGTCGTTTTAATCAAAGTATGTATTAATTAAGGTATATAGACAATTCTTGCAAACCAAAGTTATGAAGAACAATTAACTTAAATGAGAATAAATTCTGAGATTATGAGAGCAAACATTATTGATGCTAGAAGCAAAGTATTATACTGCTTTTCAACTTTGGTAACAATTCTTCATAACGGAAAAGTCTCCATCGATATCAAGTATTGTTATTTACTCCGATTATTGGTCCGTTAGGTATAATGGCATTATAAATATATAATCCACTAGCCAGTTAGTATTGAACATAGCAGTGTAGCCTAGTAGTAGACTAGGGACACTAATAACTTAGTAGTGTGAACGGTCTCCCGCACGAGAGACTCGTGTTTGAATTCTCCTCATATTTATAATTGTTGTAATTATGGGCGTATTTCTAATTAATTGTCGCTCTTTCTGTGAAGGAAAACATCGTGAAGTAACCTGAGAGTACTCCATAATGTTCTTAAAGGTGGAGGAGGTATGCCTTCGGCACTTTGCCAGTACCACTTTGCGCTATTGTGAGAGGATAATAGCAGTACGACATTTATAGATTGTAATGACGATACCTAGTTTGTAAAATTTATTTAATCACTTCACATAAAAACTTCCTCTAATTCAATATATTAAAATTAAAGATAATATTTATGCGTCTTTAAATTAAACACGGCGATGAACGAACGGAATTATCCAGTTGACGCGTTTACCGTTCGCATAATTTCGCGGCGTGTAATTAAAACCGATACCCTAAGATCCCGTGTAATTGAACAATGTACAGCTGGGCGGGTAAAATGCGAAATACGCTCGTTTTGAACACGACTCCAATTCAAAGTCAAATTCAAATTGCTCTATTTATCATATCAGGTATGATTGATACACTTATGGGAGTAGTTTACAATTTGTTTCTTTTTAATAATTAAAAGAGACCGATCAGCTAAATTGTGTTCGGGTGACAAGTATGGTACAAAAAATGCTGTTTTAATTACTTTGTTTTGTACATAATTTTTTGGACATTTAAATATTTTAGTATGGAGTATTTTAGTACATATACATTATTTTAGTAGAGTAGAATATTTTGATATCATATTTGTTTTTATAATCTATTAGGTTACAACTTATATTAACTTTTTATTTTAATATCAATCAAATATAAACTACTGAGTAGTTTCAGAGATAAAAAGTTAATGGTTTTTTTCGGTGCTTTCTCTTGACTTTGCCCACTCTATTGAAAAGTTATTTTCGTAATTTATATTTTTAAGAGCTAACGAAAAGGCAGATTTACCAACTGATATTATGTAGTCACTCGGATCACTCACCATATCATCAGCCGATGTCTCTCCGAAAATTTAAAGGCTCTAATCTCTCTAAGGTTGCTCTTGGGGGTTGAACCCCATTCAGGGTCTGGTAACAAAAACACGCTTAGTTGTACCGCTTGAGCAGCTTTCAAAATCTTGCCGATAACAGATTTCATACAATCTCTGTAAATGTCGACTTAAGATTATTTAGTTCATGATGTTGAGACTGGCTGAGTTTTTATATAAATTTTTTGTACCCCTTTTTATATTATGAATATTATTGTGATATTTAGCGGAGCCTAACTGTATAAGTTCTTAACGTTCAATATCATTTCTATTAAAGAACGGCTACTTCTTCACGGTGTTACGATTTGCGCAAATACCTAATATTCAAAGGGTCAAAACTAGTTATATATTAGGTAGATTAGTTGTAGGTTGTTCTGTGTTCCAATGCGATAAATAAATAAACAATTACACACTCAGCCACCGCACTAGGATTCCCTGTGTTGGAGGAGCCATGGCCATGTATAAATATGACATCACAAACACCCATAACCCGAAAACAAAATTATCTGTCACATAAATGTCTGCCCCGGCCGGGATCGAATACGGGACTCCTCGCTCGGCGGGCACTGTCACTACCAGCTGGACTATAGAGACGTCTATCTCTCAGTATAATACTACAAATATAATAATTGTTTTTACCGATGGGCTCAAAACTTTTGTTTGAATAAATGTTCTTCCATTTCAACATTAAAAGCGAATTTCCCTTTAACCTTAATGTGTTAAGTAATCACGGATATGGAAGGCTGTTGATTCAGCTTTGGAGTTATGTGAACGCTGCGTTCCTGTGAGTTACCTCAACGTGATTCACTGGCTAAGGATCCCGTGATGATTCAAAACCAGTTACAGAGATTTTTTTACAATGTAAGTAAATGAACTGTTCGTGCGTTAATAACTTCTGCGTAGTGTTTGTTGAATAGGTTAATAAAAAGAAAACATTGTTAACTGGTCGGATAAAGTAAGTTTGTTATAAATCTATACGTATAACAGTATTTTATCTGACCGATTTCTATACATGAAGGATATATGAGAAAGACTATTATTCACTAATAATAGTTTCTATAACCAAAGTTTTTGTAACCCAAAATAATAGTTATTAGAATTTTTATCTGTTTGTCTATGCTGTGCGTTTGTGTGCACTAATATCAAGAAAGGGCTTAACCAATTTCGTTGTGGTTTTAACTAGTGTACTGTTGTAAACATCAATTAATATTTAAAGTTCGTTTCATTGTAATCCGTTCATAAATAAAAAAGGTATAAATTAATATATTTCTAATTCATAGAACAAGAAAAATTCAGTCTCAAAACAATGCAGGTGCTATTTCTAATCGTAAGGTGTATGTTTTCTGAAACGAAGCGAGGGCGGTTTGCTCATCTTAAATAAATTGCTTAAAATAAATTGTTGGTTCTATAAATTTATGAGCCAGAATTCATTTATTCACGTTAATTGTCGAATAGCCAATTTATATACATAAGGTATCAAACAACATTTTCGATTAAGTGGATTCGGTTTAAATTGGGTGATGAACGCATATTCCTTATCGGATGTACGGCGAGTTGAAAATTATTTTGAAATCTGATTTTTTATATAATTGTAATACTAATTAAGGTCAATCTGCAAGACCCCGTACTATAAAGCAATAATATCTCGCTACAATTATAAGCTATAGTCCGGGGTTGAGTTGCAGCATCATCACTGGGTCCCGCATTTGGAGTCTGGACCTGGCCGCTTATTTAGCCGTTACGAAAGCCCCAACAATGTGTTATCAATAAAGACTTAAAAAAAAACACTTGTCACCCTGGCAGCGACTAACGCGAGTCAAAAATTTTCTGGGACTCACGCTCTCCAACCAAGTGACAAATAATCTAATTGCTAATTTATTTACTTGCTATACAATGAAATTGTATACTTTTTATTTATAACTGTTTTATCAATATTATTTTTAAATTGACTAATTATATTATTATTATTATTTTGTGTATTAGTTTGACGATGGATCGTTTTCAATTATTTAACTGATAACTGTCGTGTTAGTTAGTGTAACGGATATCGTTCTAACTAACCATAAATAAATAAATAAACTAGCCAATGAATCCAGTACCTTGCATACAGTACTCAATGCTCTAATACTCAACACTCGGTACTCAATACAGTATTGAATACTACAACTGTATTAATTTACGAAGCATTTGAAATGTGCATGCGTTACGTTTGTGCTCATTTTCCACTTGCCTACCTCCCAAAGCTTCCACCGTGTTGCGTCAATGCAGACAGAAGAGTCACCCGAAACGATCTTAGAAGAACTTTGACTGATCCTTAGGTATTTTTAAACCAACAGCACCCCGATACACAAATCTTTTCACGTTGTTGATTTGATTGAACGTTTATACGAGCCGTAGAATAATTAATTCGCTTCTGGTTAACGGGGTGCCCTTGACTTCTCTTAACAAGCTCGACGTTTACTATGAGACACATACTTTAACATTTATGACCAATTTAGGACGGTGTCTGTTCTCTCCTTCGTGAATCATACGTGGGCTTCAGATTTACTGACTCGATAGTCAGTCAATCGATATCAGTCAGTCAGTCAATCCATCGACATGGATATCTATCACTGCATGACTTTATTGATACACTACATGTACGAGTATTTCATGTATTATATATATCATACTAGCGGCCCCCTGCGACTTCGTTTGGGTTGAACAATTATTTATAATTACACGATTATTAAAGGTTTCATTTTTTTCCTTGATTAGACATCATTAGGTTTACTGATATGTGATCATGTGCTTAGTCACGTGTTCCCGCTGATGGTAAGTTCATTCTTACTTTCTTCTTCTTTCTTGGCCGACAACGCATTAGTAATGGTTTTGGTGTAACTAATGTCCGTGACCACTGTGTGTGGTGACGGTGACCACTTAAGTGGCTCGTCTGCTCGTGTGTCAGCTATTAACATTTATTTTTTCATCGTATCGAAATTCCGAGATGTTTTGTTTCTACATTGAGTATTCTCTCTACATGTTTCCAGTAAATTCTGTCCCTGATCATTCCTGCTATTCGTCTCCTCAAAACACATTCAAGTTGTGTGGGTGTCTTCTCAGAACGAGAGCAATGGTATTATTATACTGTATGTATGTCATGTCACTTAAAGTATGACAAAGTGTTGCCATATCGGATACTGAGCGCTGTGTAAATACAATGGATGTATTGTCGTTGGTCACTGGAGCGGGAATGTCATTTTCTCTCGTTTTCATGTGGAATTATCATGTTATAAATAGGACATACATATATACGCGTACACCTGTACTAAAATCCACATATTTTTTATATAACGCCACATGCAAAAACAAGCATATTAATTAGTGTTACTACTTAAGTATTTTTTACTGATTTAATTTTGTTAAATAAGAACATATAAGGAGACGAATGAGGTATGGATGCGATACGAGTGTGGTCCGGATGTGGTATGAGTGTGGTATGGGTATTTCCAGTGATTTTTGGATGTTGTATTTGTGTGGTTCGGTACATAATTTAGTACTGTATAAAATACAATGTTCGAGTTTAAAAAGATGGGTAAAGTGTTCGTCTATTGCATTACTGCAGCAAGAATAAGGATTGTGTAAAATATTTAAGTATAATTAATTTCAGGCAAAATAATCTCATAATACTATGGGTAGTTTCAAAGAACCGTTGTAAATGATCAGTCGTTAGGGGGTTAAACCTTCATTCAACTGGCTTCGCCTCTAACCTTTGCTAAACCAGAGGGACATAATAGTGAATGTGCTCCGCGTCATCGTTATTGAAGGCTTTTCAGACTTTGTAACAACGCTGTCTTTTTTTTATGAAGGTCGTTACCTTAGATATCATCTTTTCGGCCAAAAACCCTTACAGTTAAAATGAGTCGTGGGCAAAAACACGATCAAGTAATTTATTAATTTGAATATTAAGTTCATTTTCCTTACTTAATCACAACAAAGGAAATCGTCGATATAGGTGTACAAGAGCGCTTAAATAAAAATAGATCAACAAATCGACCTCAATTTGAATTAACAACCATTGAAAGCATTTTACAAACCCGTACGTACTCGAAATAATCCACCATTGGAAAATATGCTTCGACGTTCGAGATAATAAAGGCTGGTTCGCCGAGTGATATTTCCCTAGTGATAAAGCGGCCTCCTCGTAAATATGGAAGCTTGCAGTAGATTGTGTGATGTATGCATTGAAAACGTTATAAACTTGTACTTTGTAATGGCTCTTTTTACGATCGAACGGTGAGTTATGTAAGTTTAAAATTATGTAAGTATTCGTTTAGGAATAGCTGTTAATTAATTTTAAATATTGTCACCTTTTAAAGTCAATAACTTTTGTTGACAAGGTTTTTATGAGAGGTTTTATGATTGTCGTGTAGACTACAAGTTTCAACATAGTGCCCTTGAATAATCTGGTCGACTTGACAAATTTTGATCAAAATCTCAGACTTCTTTTAGAAACGTAATTATCCTAATATTTCAGTCAGCGAAACTAGTGCATATAACATAGAAATATTAAAGAATTAGAATATTCAAGTTCAAAGTCATTTAATCATAAAGGTTTTCTGTAAATACACTTATGCACGTCATTTTTTGCTTCTAATACTCAGATTTATTCAGATCTCTCGAGAGCTTGTTAAGTTAGGAATAATATTACTTTTTTTGTATAAAAGATAAGGTCTGAAGTTTTGATAGTATAACAGACATAATACGTAGACCGATATGCTGAAGGCGTGACCTACGTATTGCAATTATTTTGTTTAAAATGTACCTAAGTGTGTGTAGTTGTTTATTTTAGGAGATAAATAGGGCAACGCATGTCTCGCTATTGGCATTTTCTAGTAGTTAATACTGAGTGACGAAGATAAATGAATATGGAAAAGTCTCATAGGATGAAAGGGAACAAAAGATTTTACATGGCACAGTATTGTAAAGTCAGTAATAATCTAGCACTCCTGCTTCATATTTCGTCGACAATTCGTCGATATGCCTCGAGACAGCGGTTACGTACTATCGGGTGACTAGTCTGCTTGTTTGTCGACTAGTGACATAAAAAAAAACTTTAGTTATTATCTAGGTGGAAATTTTGAAAATATACTCGCTTTTTTTCAGTGAATAATTATTTCCAACTAAAATCCTTCACATTAAAACTCAGGTGCGCACATATATGCCTCCCTTATATAACATCCAATCTAACGTCTCGGAAGTTCAAAAAGATTAAGAGATTATTATAATTTGCATGTGAAATGCAAAGAATTTTACATTGATTATAAATTATAATTTTTTAATCTCAAAAAGCGGCAAAAAAGTCCTTTAACGAATACGACTAATGAGTCAGAGCGGCTTCGCCGTTTTGTACATGTTTTTTTAAACTTCAAATAAAATGTTCTTACTGCGTGGTATTTTGACAGTGAAATTTACGTCAGGTTCTATCCAGAATCAGCTACGATCAAAATAATTTAATACAGCTGACCTTCAAATACTGATGATTAAATGAATAGCACGGTATAAGCAAAAGGCCACAAGTCATTTGGCTTTAATAGACCGTGCGATTCTAACTCGTGCGGTGCTTACGTACATAAGCTTATACAGAGAGCTATGCAGTTAAATATTTCACATTGCTTTTCTATTCAAAAAGACTTAAGAAAGAAATTTCTTTCAGTAATTTCTGGCAGCACGATGTGATTTTTTATATGATTGCGGGTAATTGAAAGGATAAAAGTGGATCGAAGTAAGAATCTAAATGCCTCTTTTGAGTGAGCCCAGTTTTTTGGCCAGATAATCGTGGCGAATATCGGAGCTGCTAAGTTCTTAAAGATAACTCGTGGATCATTTTGGCAACTCAATTACTCAAATTAGACGGTCAAAGTTAAACTAACGTTTTTATATTCAGAAGATCGGCTGGACTTATTCTATATCCAATGGAACTGCACACGATGTCAATTTTTTTTTTATAATACAAATAGCCGACAAACCAGCAGACGAGCCACCTGATGGTAAGTGGTCACCGTCGCCCATGAACATCAGTAACACTAAAGGAATTGCTGATGCGTTGTCGGCCAGGAAATTAGAAGAAGGTACGAAAGAAAGTACAACAACATATTATTTACACAACAATATAGGGAATAACAATGTAACCTCAGGTAGATTGCGCATGCGTCCATTTGCGATTAATATTAATCAAATTACTGCCCAGAAATTGCAAATCGGTAAAAAAGTTACATAATCCAGTCGCTCTAAAAACCTTTATCTTTCAAAGATTCTACTGAATAACCTTTTGCAGGTTGTTAGAGTTGGACGGATTGTATTATAGTTGCGACTACTATGGAATAATGGATTTAAATCAGGGTCGGTCAAAATGGTGCCAGTTAGAGGAGGCGAGATCCCGTAATTGATCTTTAGATTTTGCAAATACTGCTATAGAATAGTAAAGTACCTAGAATTAGAATGCTTGGGATTGGTACGATTTACGGGAAGCTTATCTATCTCCAAATTTAAATGGACGAATGTACTGTATACCAATGAAAAAATATTCGACCGACACAGCAATGTCTTCTCGGGAAGAGTTTGTCTTAGGATTTTCGCTTATCAGTAAGGGTCGCTACTAACATTGTTCAGTCGGTATATTTACGACTCGATGTTCATACTACATAATGCAGCGTAGGCGCACGCGGCCGACACTTGCTTGTCTCCTTGTCGCCACTGACAGCTCTGTCTGTACTACGATAAGTTGTAAAGGGTCATTCAAACCTGCTCGGGTCCTTGGTATTTTGTAGCAATACCAATCTGAGTAGGCTTCGTTGCAAGAATAAGTATGGATGTGTTGTGTGTAGATGTTAAATGTTATTTATAATACTTTCATTTCATTATTGCCTCTCGATAACCGTCGTATTTCTATATATACAATTACAGTCGTAATGCAAGGAACAAGCGAAAATAAACGGAATATGTATAAGTAATATGCCGTATTTAGTTACACTGCTGCATTTTGGCATGACAAAAACATAGAGATATTAAGGAAGTGGACAAAGTCTAATAGCTTCATGAAAAATGAACTAAATCGATTCACATATTTCGGAGTTTTACAATTGCCGATAAATAATTGCGACACGATCGATAGCAAAATATGAATAACCAGAGCCTTTATTAACGGATGAGAAAACCGTTCTTGAATCAGTTATTGTGATCTCCTGATCTGATGCATTCTATTAGATATTTTTTAATTATTTTTGGTTTTGTTTCAAGTAATTTAATCTACTTTAATGAAGCTAATCCCTGACCATTCGATGTTAAGTCTACTCTGTCGTTTGCCATCCAGGTTATATAAAAATATTAGATATCACTTATTACCATACGAGATATAAGTAGAGATACAGTCAATTAAAAAAATCTAGTAATGATATAATTTTACACGGGTTGTAGCACTAAGCTTTCGCAGTCGACACTCGCCCTCGCTAATCTCTGCTTGTCTCACGCCATTCACTTTCGTTCCACCTATCTGTTTATTTAATCTAACGTCACTCCGTCAGAGATGTCTTGATTTATTTGCCAGGGTACCTATAAAGTTGTTTCAAATTATAGCAGTGTAAAATGTGAGCTGCATCAAGTTCATTTGCCCTATCACACTAGATAAGTATATAATAGGTAGGATAAATTGGTCTGTGTGGCATTGTTTTTTATGATTTACTAGTAACCTATTTTAGTTTCACTTCGCGAAACATGATTAAGTTCACAAAAAGTAATCGACTCTCCAGTTTTATCAGGCGTTTTATACAATTTTCCTAATGTCTTATACCTAAACCCTTTTCGGGGAATCGGTCTATCTATTGGATTTCTACAAAATAGGATATGATAATAGCATTTTATTTTACGACTACCGTAGTCGCCTTGGCAATAATCTTGCCTGCCGAGGGAGGGGTCCCGGGTTCCATTACCAGCCATACCATGTATGTGATATATACATGTTTGTACTCGCGTCGTCGATGTTTGTGGTGTCTCGTATAATTATTGTGTGTATGTCTACGCTTCCGCAGTACAGTAAATCTTAGTGCGGGGGTGTGAGTGTGTGATATATTATTATTATTATTATTTATATTTTATATATATCTCTTTATTTATATTATTTATGTTTCGATTGACAGAGATGCCATATTGTAAATTTAAGGCTCACGTCCAAATCGTTCTTATGCGGAAAGATTATTACAAACTTGATGATTACTTTCAGGATATGACTGCTTGAATATGAGTTTAATATTAAGACAATTCATAGCCATAAGTGCGTTCTGTAACTGTGAGTAAGAAAAAAAACTCCTCGGGAGTTTCTTGCAGCTTCT
>DWPT01007591.1:0-10704 GCA_018251895.1 Agathymus mariae mariae | reverse complement strand
ATGTTCATGGGCGACGATGATCACTTACCATCAGGTGGCTCGTCTGCTCGTTTGTCGGCTGTTACCATAAAAAAAAAGAAGATATTTATATAAAAAAAAGATTTCGAGGCTGAGTTTTATTCTTAAATACGTAAATGTAACGAGAACAATTTCGTGTTTAATAAATTTGAGTATAAAGCAGAAGACCATAAAGTTTAAGGTTATCTGAAAGGCAAAAAGGGCCTTCAGCGGTATCGACGAGAATAAGGTGAAATAAATATTTGCTTCACTAAAATGTTCTGTAATTTAATCTCATAAAATGTAATCAATTTGTGGAAATATTTGATCGTAGCTACTATTATTATTTTGGTACAAAAAGTTATTTAATTTAATATTCTGCAGGTTACTTGAATATTCTGAAAATGTAGTTGCTTATGTGTAACGTGCCAATGAAGGAATATAATACCTTATAATTAAAAAGAATCCGTGTGATTTCAAACTTACAGCGTGAAATGTATAAAATTCAGTATAACATGGCTATTAATAAACAACGCAATCCATACAACTGGTCTGAAATAATAACGGACAGTACACATGTTTTGGGTACACATGCACCCAATTCTAAGCAGCAGTTTTCCGAGACTTCTACAGCAAATTTATGGATGTCTGTAAGCAACGTTATACTCACAATAAAACACAAAGTCGAATCAGCCTGAATAGACATTTTTCAACTAATTGAAGCTTTATGTTTAAGCAACGAGTCAAAGAGCGGCAGTCATTCAAGCAGATATATGTTCGGGTGCCAGTAATAACATAGATTGAACTCCATAGAAAGTAAATGGTACTTTTACGATATACCACTATCCGCGAATAGAGCGAATACTAAAGAAATTGAAAAAGAAATAGTATAGTTTTTTAGCATAGGATAGCATAGCAGGATAGTTTATTTAGCATAAACGTATGGTAATAACGCTAATGTACTAATATTAGAAATGAAATGTTTTTTTTTTCCAAATTGGGTTTTACAAACACACGTCATCCCTTCAGTCCCGAAGAAGGAGCAGCAAAAAACTCCTCAGGGGCTTTTTCCTACTCATAGTTACAAACAGCACTTGCTGCTATTTATGACTATATATCAAATTCACGGCCAAGCAATCTTGTCTTGAAAGTAATCATCTAGTTTGTAATAATCTTTTTTGGTACGAATGCTTTAGAACACGGTTTTTAACTTACGTTATTAAAGATAAATGAAATATTATATTATAATTCAATTTCATCTGTCATTCTATCAAGTATATCAATGAGAAGTTAAATATAAGTCGAGTTATAGGCACACTTTATTACACTCGTAGTAACATATCGCGAGCACTCCTCTAAAATTAGGAACGAAGATGATGAATTCTTTAAACGAAGTTCAACCTTTGTAATATTACGTCTAATAAATCATATTATAAATATAATAGCAAAGGTTACCGTTCTTATTCGTCACGAAATTGTAGAAAAAAACAATATATATATACGAACTCTCAAGAGACATGTCGAGAATTTGCCGACGTACGTTATTAAGAAAAAGTGAAACAAATACGAGCCCTTACATAAACCCTTAACAAGAGCGTATGTTACCAAATAGCTACACAAGAAAAGTCTATTATGGTTCAACATTAATCGGCAGTCACAGAGAAGTTTACGAAAGAACGTAATTAGAATCCTCCATCTGGTAAAGTATTGATTAAACCTCATAGATTTTGCATGGATTAGCTTATATAGTATTATTAATAAGCATAACTTGCTATGTAATTAAAACTTTTACTTTATCATTAAAATCCTAGGAACACTGCGGAAGAGGCCACAACGCTGACCAGCGTGAGTTGGTTACAAGTTGCGGGTATACTGATACATCTGGACGTCTGCAATTGTTTTTATTATAAATCATAGCATTAGTGTCATTAAAACTATAAAAGTATTATGTGAGGTATAATTTAGGTCAATAGGTGGAAGATAATTCATCATTCGAAATCGCTTCACACTCCGCTGGTTACAAATAAACTGGAAAAACTTTCTAACTCGTTATTTATATAAGTAACGAGTTGGAAAGTTTTACCTATCCTAACGACGTAAAACATTTTAATTAGTTTATTTAAGCTCGATGACTTACATTTACTGTCATATTTCTTTAATATTAACTGCAACATGTCACAGATATTACAAACTGAATATACAAGCTTGTATACCACGAATCATATTAATTGCAATATATCATATATTTGAGTATATTGTCTATCTAGCTTAATGATCTTGGTATTTGAATTTTATCGCTTTTGGTATAAAATTGAAATTGGATCGACTAGATATCTACACCCTTACTCCAGGAAATTAATTTTGTATTTTGGCATCTTGCTTGAGTGACATTTACTTAACATTATTAAATTCCGGTTTCATTATAGCAGTCAGCATTTTGTTTCCTGTGATGTTTCAGCGTAATTAAAATAATGTCACATGTTTAATTCATTTCTCGAAAATTAAACAAAGTACTAAGAAAGTTTTATTCCTTTTCGGAAACAGAAAAATATAAAGCAAATATAAGTGTTATTTGTTTTTTTGTGTGACAACACAGACTTCACCAGTGAAGTGCCGGTTGCACGCGTCGCCCGCTTATTATTGGTACCCGACGGTCCAAGACGGTCCAACCAGAACACGCAAAAACATTTCATGGTTGATTGTAGGAGGGTGGTGGCTGTTGAGTACATCAGCGCTCAACAAGAGGAACTGAAGTTTGGTTTGACCTCAAGAATGGGTGGATCATATTCTACCCTAAGTTTTTTTTTGAATTATTACACCCGATACAATTATATTATGTAATATGAATTGGAGAAGCGTGATCTTCATCACGCTCCATGTTCTTAGTTCTCCATGTTCTTATATTCTTAGTTACATTGAATATAAAAGCAAATAAAATCTTAAAAAAGTGTAATTTGGTGTGCAGATAAAGTTCTGTTCGAATCCGAGGTTTTTCGATAAACGCAGTACTAGATATGCCAGTGCGTCGGCCTTACAGGATCCGTTCAACTCTCTTTTTCTAGAACTCTATATCAAAGCGCGCAGAAAATAATTTATAAGGACATCCATTCAGCAATCCATAAGTCCGTGGTGAAAAGGAACGCAAAAAGCGAGGTCATAAGAAACCACCAAGAAAAACATTAAATGTGTACAATAACACAAATTTATCCGTAAAACGAAGAAAAAATCCTGAATTAACATAATCTAAGTTGAAATGGCCCTTGTGGTAGTAGAATATAAAAATGTGTTGGTGGTAGAATACAAATATGTGGTAGAATATAAATTACAGTTAAGAAGGGCATGTTGTAAGTGCCATTAGGATTTCATACAAAATTTGATCAGAACTAGGTGCGTCCCAAAAGATTAAATTTACTGCAGCATTACCTTAGTAATGGATATAAATGATACTTTTTTGTTGTCTGATACGAAACAAATGAGTATGTAATGCGTCTTTTACGGATCGAAACATAAAATTGGCTATACGCAATGACGCTTTTATTAAAAAAAAACATCATCGAAGACAAGGTAGAAAGATGGGAATAGTGGGAGAGTCAGATAAATAATTAGTTGTACGACAGTGAGGTGGTAAAACCATATTATATTTGACGTCTGAATGTTTTTCAATTTTTGTATTAATGCATGCAAAAGCATGTTTTGTATTAATTTAAAATTGATAATTTGAAAATGAGCAATAGTACAAAATATAAAAAATGAATAAATGAGATAACCACTTGAACCATTGACGACATTTGTAATTATTATTATTTGTTATCGGTGGAAAAAAAAAATAGATTGACTTCCGTAAGCTATTAAAAATTCCGAGTAATATCAAAGAACATTATTAGAGTTTTGTTTATACACGCGCAAGGTATGAACCCTCAGTCGATCGGGAAATCTTTTCGCAAACTAATTTTCTTGTCTTGAGAGCTCCAACTTGAACCTATTTGTACAATCGAGAAATATTTGCCTTCTTGGACCTTTTGTGGGATTGTCCTTGTACATGTCGAAAAAATATATTTACTGACGAGGATAAAATTTTATCGAGTTTATTCCTTCAGTCAATATATGCATATCTACATCTACACTACTATATACATCTGTTGAGCTTCTCTGTATGTCTTGAGATAACTCAAAAACGACTAGACCGATATTACTGAAAATTGGTATATAGTGAGGATACGTCATTGCGCAGATGATACGCTATATATACAACATATATTATCAATAAACCGAATGTTATATAATCAGGGCAAAAAATATGATTTTTTAAATAATCGAACGAACTCGGGCATAGCGGCTAGTATATGTATATATATATGTGCGTGCGTGTGTGTGTATTACAAAATCGGTTTATTTATAGATACCACCATTTATAGAAACCAAAGAGATTTAAGAGATTTTCAAAATAACTTTAATTAAAAGCTTGTAAAGACGAGACCTGCTTTCTTCTTGGTCGACAGCATCAGTCGGGATTATGGATGATTATCAGCGACGGTTAACATTGGTACAATAATATAACTCATGAGAAAAAAAAAACAAGAAATACACAAAGAGGAATTTGAACGAAAATTACGAGTGGTTAGGAGATTTTGTTGACCAAACTGTGGGTTTAAATTTTCTTCTATAAAATCGTTCTCCAGCTTGACTACACGTTAAATTTTGTCTGTTTAAAAAATATATATATTTTTTAATTTATTTTAAAATATTCAATGGACTTGCAACCCATATAGTTTTTAGTGGATAAGTGAATTTTAAAGAAACGGTAACGCCTCCGTGTAGTGTACTGGATTATATATCTTTCGTATCGAACAGTAACAGTTCCAGGAATTCAGTAAAGTAAACAAAAGGTGACAAGAATAGGTTTATACCTATTTAAAAAAATGATCCGATTTACTGTTAATTAGCCTTGGAAATGTGTTAGCAAATAATTTCAATTCATACAATTCAATATGCTCTAAAGGCTTTTTTAAAGAAGGAGAAAGTAATTGACTACTGAACTACGTGGACTTATAAAAAAACACTTCCTTTTATCCTTATATCCGAAACTACAGAGAATAACGTTAGAAATATTAGTGTTCATTCATGGCTTCCAAATATCATATTGCAAAAAACGGAAAATATTCCTAGATATATTTTTTTACATAACTGTACAGAACATTGTCCCACTTGAGCCCGTTTGGAATAGGCCATTTTTTAGTAAATATATATCAGGTTTGTTCCGTCTTGGCGCGTTCAGTTCTGTGGTCATTACCTCTGACAAGGGTCTTATAATGGGTCCTAAAAGGTGGATACAACATCTTTTTTATTTACCGTAGTAGGCATATCGCATTTGGAATATTTGATATTAGTTTGTGGCTAAAACTTACGACAACGAGGGTCTTGTGATGGTTTCAGAAGGCGAAAATAGTGGTCTCGTTACAGTCTAATAGACAGTCAGTTTGATAGACAAAATATATGTATTGCAGTGGACCTAGACAGTGATCCGTCAGCAAACTCAGTGAGTAGCTCGTAGCTTTTTATAGCTTTAGAGTAGCTTTATTTCTGTTTCAATTTTTTTTTAAACACTTTAAATTTATTTAACGATATATACTATAACATCTTTTTTCGTTCCAAATTATATGTCTTAGGTTATAAGAGAGCGCCCTTGATATATTTACCATTACGACACACCTTTGTATTTCAAGGGATCGTGATGGGACGATAATATATATTGTAAGAAAAATGCTAACCACAAAATACACGTTGAACCGGAAAACGGAAAGGCCTAATGGAATTTAATGTAAGTAGAAATATGCAGAACGGTATTAATTTATTGTTAGAAAACGACGAAATAGTAAAAAAGCACGCTTACTAATATTTTTTATTCTCTTATTGCGTGACCTCGAAATAAAATGCGTTTATTACTGTACATCTTATATTTATGCGTCCATTTTTCCAGTTACCACTATGTATTAATTTTAATTTCATGTGATTCGATATACATATAAGTCAGGCCAAGTAAAATGTTTGTGATCTACATCGTACTTTCTTCAGTGATGCCGTTGGTCTTGCTGATGTTCAAGAGCGACGCTGACCATGTACCTTTAGGTGGCTCGTCTGCTCATTTGTCGACTATTAACATATAAAAAACATCATGTTAACTAACGCTTCCAGTCTTAAGTCTTAAGCAAATTTTTTGCTACTTCTAATGTTAACTTATTAGTTTACTATTACTTCAGCACGTGGTAGTTCTTAGATAGCACGTTAAACGTATGTATAAGTTTCATATGTCGGCTCTGCGAATATGACCGTATTTCTGAATATCTTACAAGGCTCAAGTGACTTCCAATCAATATCGTTTTCACTCTCTGCCATGTGTCGTTTAATCCAAGTGCACCATCTTATCTTAAAGAGCGATTCGAATATTCGGATCATCGGATGATCGCTTCTTACGCTCTGCGGATAGATAATCTGGTGCTCAGTAATACCGTTCATACATAAAGTTACTATAAAAAATCTTTTACGGTATCCACAAAACGACTGTGGAACAAACTACCACTTGAAGTTCGACAGGCTAAGACGTTAGAGTCTTTCAAAAAGCAAGTGAAAACTCATTATCTTAGTCCTGCATTTATTGATTAAATTTATTATCTTCATTCCTCTTCTCTGACATTAACTATCTAACCCTTTCTCAACTTAACTCTTATTCCCCTATTTCGTAACGCTACATTCATCACCACGTTCGTAAAACTATATATTTTATATCATATAGGTACTTATAATGTGTTATTTACTCTATCTATTATATTATCTAACTACACTCTTGTTAATATTATCATATATTCATTTATTTATGTACACTCTCACTCATTTCCTATTACTAACTAATGTCATCTACCGAAGGGTTGCCTGGAAGATATCGCTACCTGAGCGATAAGACCGCCATTTGTTACCACTGTTATACGTGTGTTTTAATCATGCTATACTTTATGTGATGTACAATTATTTATTTATTAAATACAAGCAATTTATGAACAACAACTTGTTAATTAGTATCATACTAGGATTCCCTGTGTTGTGAAAATAAAGAATACTTAAATTAATCCCGATGACTTACTTCAACGCCTATTATAATATTGTGCTAGCAACTATTGTCAGGTTTTAGAAAAACTGGTCAAAGAATTACAAAATACTGAAAAAAACTTATCGGAAAATAAATCTAAAGTAAATATTTTATATTCGTAAGTTGTGACGTCATTATTTTTCTTCAATATTATCATTGATAAGAGATAATTAATAATGCTTACAATGTGTATATATTATTTTTTTTCGATTTACTGTATGTACTCGGAAGATATTGACATACTTACTAAAATACTTATCTGTACTTAGTTTGCGATATACCAAATCCAAAAAGCATGTCTGATGTTTGATAGTCAGATAAATTTTATTCATTTTCTGAAGCCGTACCGAAGTTACCTTTGAGCTGATATTACAATTTCTGCGTGAATGCCAGCTTTCTCGATTTAGAACTAATTAAATTCTGTCAGAATTCGTACTGCCTATTCAGTTTTATACGTTCACTGGTTAACTTGTGTATTTTCAACCTCAACACAAATTCGAAATCATTCACCGTATAGAAGATATTAGGGTGAGTGATGATGTTGGCCTAACTGAGCTATGTCGCGTGTAATGTGTGTTAGGACCGCAGAGCACTAAAGGTCGGAAAGTTCGAATAGAATACACAGTCACGCTAAAATACATATAGTTTAGAACTATATAAAGATCACGACACATGAGAAATACAATAAATGAAAAATGAGAAGGAAGTAGTACAAAGTTAGAAATCTCAGGCAACAGTCTTAACACTTAAACTCAGGTACGATGTCGATACAAGAGATAAGTGTTATTCAAGCGATGAAACTATACGGGAGTAATAATGAAAGCAAGCCGCAATAGGGGCGCGCGCGCCGGTTGTGTTCGCTAGTGAGAGGTGACACGAGATGGGGGGGGGACGTTGAAGGCATTGAATCCCCCCGCGGTGAGCTCTGGCACTGTTCACGTTGGTGCCTCATGGCGATTTCGTGGCGCCTGGACTTCAAAGTACTAAGTTCGAATGTGTATGTATGTGAGTAATGTATATATATGTAGTGTATGTTAAATATAAAAATAATATAATAAATAGATGTTTGTAAAAATGTGTTAATGTCGAACACAGGTGCCTACAACTTTAAGTAGATATTTAGCAGTAATGTTCGAAAGTTATATTTTATTGCACCGCCGTTTGAAAAAGACGCATTACGACGGACACAAAATACAGCCTTGCACACTATAATGTTATTATTATTGAAATAATTATGGATTTCATTTATATTTTCGTCTAAAAACGCTTACTGAGTCTTGACAATATCTAAGTGTTTTATAGATATTAAAGTTTGTATTAAGCGAATCATACTACAAATTCATGCGATCTGAAAAAATACCAAACCGCCGCTAAATATTTACACTCAAATATTACTCTTTAACAGATGTTCGTTTACTTATTTTCAGTGGTAAAAGCTTTTAATTATATCTACAGTAGTTTGAGATTAACAATACACATTTGGTAACGAGTTCTCTGAAGATAGTATGCCGGTGAAACGTTGAGAAAAATTGATAAGTTGTTATATTTAAAAATATTTTTTTAACAGTGCTTCGTTTTTATAAAAGGTGATAATATTTTTATTTAATAATGAATTGTATCATAATTGCAGTTACGTGATTTAATTGTAGATCATATTACTGATAATGTTCTAAATATCCTTTATCGTGTTATACGAGTTTAAATATTTTCTATTATATGCAGGGACATGTATAACGGTTATAAGTGTCTTCAAACAATATATTAAGTATTCGACAATAGGAGTATGATTACTTCGTTATTCTTCTTACAATCTATATAACGTATTAGTACTTTTAAAAATGTCAACAGTAACCAATCACTAAATTAACTTTTTTATTTTCTTGCGTGATCCTTAGTCGCAATCATTTCTTGACGGCATCCATGTTTCAAAAATCACTTAATTAGTCTGGGTGATAAAACTCTGTAAATAACTTACATAGCTATAAAGTTTTGTTGAAAGCCTACGGACTGGCTGAGAATTTCTGATATTTGAGTTAACTTTAGACAATCAAACATAGAAGAAATATAAGCCTGAATATCAAATTCAAAATAATTTAATCACGTAGGTATTCTGTAAATACACTTATGTACGTCAGTTTTTGGTTCTACTACAGTTTTGGAAAGGTGCTTTAACAACTAGAAGAAGAAACTGCGAAAGGAATTCTTCAGTACATCTTTTAAACAACATAGTAATAACAAAAGTTTAAGCCTGTGCGGAACCGGTTTCGACACTATTATTTACATACGTCCTCGTCATTAATATATTCGTCTATACTAAAATATCCTTTGCCTATAAGCTGTGTTTTAATGCGTTGCTTAAAAGTTCCAATGGGCAACTCACGTATCAACTTAGGAATCTTATTCTAAAAGCGAATTCCAAGCCCCATAAAAGAACGCTGCATCTTTCTAAGACGATATGAAGACGTAACCAAATTATGCCTATTTTGTGAATCATGATTGTGTGTATCACTATTCCGCTTGTACATATATTTTTTTTAATAAATACTAAATTACTATAGATATATTGACTGGCTACGGTGAGTACACCTATTTCTTTAAATTTTTCTCTTAATGATGCACGTGACTTCAGTCTGTATATAGCTCTGATAACTTTTTTCTGTAACAAAATTAATGTCCGCTGATTTACCCCACATTAGGATACCGTAAGACGTAAAACTATGAAAATAGGCAAAATAAACATGTCTAGCTGTCTCTACGTCAGTAATCAGTCTTATTTTCCTAATAGCGTAAGCAGACCTACTAACTTTACATGCGAGAACCGATTTATGGGCCTCCCACTGAAGCTTACTATCTAGGAGGATACCTAAAAACACTGTGGATTGTTCTATAGTCTGTGTTTCATTATTTAATTTAAGGATTTTGCCTACCTTCTGCAGCACATTTGGTTGTTTATATTAAACCAATGGGATACATGGGACAAAGCATTGTTTACATCGTCAAAATTTAATTTATTTCTTTTAGTCTTAAATATTAGAGACGTGTCATCAGCAAAGAGTACAATGTCCGCATGTTTGCTAATAAAATACGGCAAATCGTTAATATAAACGAAAAAATGGAACGCACCTAGAATAGAGCCCTGTGGTACACCCATTACAATTGATGACCCCGATGATTTGGTATCATTTACATTGACACATTGAACCCTACCCTTCAAATAGGATGCAATCAAATTGAGAGCACAGTACTTGACGCCGTAGTGACTAAGCTTTAGAAGTAATGATTCGTGCTTAACACAATCAAATGCTTACAGGTAGAAAAAAACACCTATAGCATTCTGTGATGCCTCCCAGGCTTCAAATATGTGTTTAAAAAGCCTAGCACCTGCATCAGTTGTATTACGACCTTTAGTGAAGCCGTACTGATCATGGTGAAGTAAGTCATTTCTGTTCAAATATTCAATATGTTCAAACATTTGATTTAAAGTCATTGCAAAGACTTTACTAAGTGTTGGTAAAATAGAAATTGGTCTGTAATTATTACAATCTGATTTATCACCGGATTTAAAG
>DWPT01007590.1:0-10706 GCA_018251895.1 Agathymus mariae mariae | reverse complement strand
CTGATTTTACTTATAACAAAAAAATATTAATGTAACACAATTTTTTTTTTTTTTATAATAAAAGTATATACTATTAACAGGTCATTTAGATGTCTTTAACATTTCTAATTCTGACTCATAAATGTGTGCGCTTGTTACACAGAGCGGCTGAATGGAATTTGTTGAAATTTACATGATTAAAATGTGTGCTCTATTTAAGGTTAATATCATTGTTAATATATCAATATTTTAGTCATCTACGAGTTTGTACTTGTTATTTAATAATAAGGTAGAAGTGACACGTAATTCAAACTTTTCGAACTTGGAAAGAAAAAGACCATTTTCTTTGAGAAACGTGCGCGAACATGAAGCTATTTCCAATACGTGAAGTTTGAACGTGTTCGCGTTATGTTCTAAAACTTGCAAGCATTACGTTCTGCGTTCAAAAAGTTTTAAGTTACTGACATAAAACGTAATTACTGACGATTCAATTTTCATTACTTGTATAACAGAAATTTATTACATAAAGTAATAAATACAATTACAAGAATTTATATACTGAGTTGAAACTACGTGTCGTATGTATCTGTCAATGAGGCCAGGTAGAGGGCGCTATTGTTTCCAAGCCAACACAAGTTTTGTAATGAAGTTGTGGTAAATCGACACAGGATGTAGATTAATGTTATCATTAAATTACACACGAGTACAATCTCATAACGAATTATCCATACAAAAGACAAGATATAACATTGCGCTGAAAATCTTATACTGCTAGGTTATTAGGTGTGAAAATAATAGGAGTAAAATCGTAATAGGTACAATGTAACAATGTAAAATTACGGATCATTGATCTGTAAATTTAGTTGTCATTATACACATGACTAGTTGTAACAAGCTACATAACGAGCTCATTTTCCAAGCCTGACTTGATAATTAGAAGTCCTGACATCTGGGCATTTATTGATAAAAAATTTGATTGTGTGAGTAACAAATTGTCACATAAAGTTAATTAAATGATAAAAATTATAAAGTAAACTCACTCACACCCCCGCACCAGGATTCCCCTCGGCTGCGGGTGGCACAGATTTACTAAATGAAATAACATAAAAATTATTTAAAAAAATGAAATAACACCACATGCACCCATGACGTGAGGACAAAAATTTAACCTTCAAATAAATGTTTAACTTAGTCAAGAATCGAAGCCGGACCATTCGCTCAGCAGACAGGATCATAAGTAACAGTCATACAAGGTTGCCATTGTATATGAATTCTACCATCCTTCTGTATGTTGTTACATGTGTTACCCACTGTGAAGGATAGTTTGAACTTTTTGGTGGTATAAGTGGCTTTATGATCGATAGCGATCAGCCTTCAGGTAGCCAATTTTGCTGATCATGCTGAGGCACGAGCGCCCCATTGCTCTTGCGACCAGATGTTTTGTAGGTCGCTAGAGTCTTTACCACCTTATTTAGTCACAACACTACTGGAACGTGTTGGTAGGGTTAATTACTTGTCTAGCTAGCTTTAGTGCAATTATTTTTATAGCCAGTTAATAAATGAGTTATTTATTGGCTGAGTAATGGCACAGCACCATAAGATTACTTGTATACTCTTGTATAACTATAGTATAACCATGGCTATAATATAACCATAACCATAGTGTAACCGTAATTATAACATAGGATAACTTTTATTAACATAGGATAAATTTTATTAAAACATATTGGCGGTTAGTGAATTAACAAAGTGGCCTAAAGCTTCCTCTTTGTTCTACAACACAACGATGACGTCTCTGGTATGTGTACGTTGGAAACAGCGACCCATTACTATGTAGCTCATTATTGACTCCATCCATCTTACATTTACCCCTTAGTAGGTCGCTGCCATATTAGGCTTCCTAACCTATTACTCCCACCAGTGGTTTTTCACAATTTTCTTCTTTGCCAGCAAGTTACATTGTATACTAAATATAATAGATAATAATAATACATTACTAATCCAATTTTAATCTTTAACAGCTTCAACTGAGATGTTACAAACTCTGACAGTTTACCACAATGTTTTGAAGCCGGACAACCTGTTTCTGAAACACCCTCCGGCTCGTTCAGTGCCATTAAAATGTTATCTGAAACAATTTAACCCATAAACTGCCGTTTACAGCACATCGGTTGTAATGTTAAAATCCTTAGATGGAATTTTTGATTACTTTTGTATTGAAAAGTTGCTCTGATAGCATCTGATTAAGTACTAGCCGTTGTGATTTAAAAGTAACTCCAAAGTAAAATTCTATATTTTAAGGTTGGTGTTTTCTTTCAAGAACATAACTTCAAGTATTAATGAAAATCATATTGTAATATTCGTCACTTCAATTTTACAATAAATATAAAAGAAAATGATACTTTTAATAAAAAAAATATAACATTTATGCACAAATATTTACTTATTTTAAAGTTTAACAATCCTCCAATTAAGGGAACTTTTTTCAGCCTAGCTGATAGATTTATTTTTCATTTAACAGCCCGATATATTTTAAAATTTTGAAGAAAAATAAATCTGCGAACCAAAGGTAGGTACTAAGTGATTATACTTTATTACAGGGTCTTTTCTCGTTGAGGTGACGTGGAGTGTACTGAAAAGTACGTTGCCGTAGTGTGGATTAGTCGAAATGTAACCTAGGTCTTAGAACCTCAGATAGCGCTCAAAGGCATGGCCATGGCTTAAGACATCGAAGATAAGGAAGACAATCGAAATAGATGATTGACCGTGACCTCCGTGGCATGAAAGTGGTCAAGAAATTTGGCCACGGTCAACCATTTGGCTGCCACCCGAGCTTGAAGTCAATTAATTCAGTAGATTACAGTGGACATAAGCCGTTGAGCTATGAGCACTTACATATAATTACATACATAACTGATGAAGTAAATTTTCTAATTCATTTCATATAGATTTAAATGAAGCTCTACAACGTGTCTAATAAGTTCGACGTTTCCGCGTAATACCATTTCAACTTTCTTATAACGCTCCGAAGTCCCCAAGTTTTAATTAAAGAAGCTTGCAGTATTTAGCATTGCAAGCGAACGAGGCGTCGCAGCGCCAGCGCCGCCAGATTAAGTGTGTTGCGGAGAAAGTTTGAAACTGGCTGTTGATACATGGGATTGTTAGAATATTAATTTCGCAGAATTTGATGCTCCAAAATTAAAAATCCAGACGATGAAGTAGTAACAAATGGCGATATTTCCAGCAAAGACCAAGTTTCGAAATATATTAATTACTGTTGTGCTTCAAGTCATCAATCAATGCATATCGTGAATCGTTTTAAGATTATTTATTTTATGACATTTTAATTAAAAGAGAGAAAGAATTATACATATTTTATAGTATTTAGAGGTGTTTACTAAGTGTTCCTTAGTAAGTGTTTTTAAAAAAAAACCTGTAAACCAGTTACATTGTGAGTACCCGTCAAATAAAATTATAATTTACTCAATGTTTAATGGAAACATTACAGAAAATATAAAACAATTATTTATGTAAAGGTGAGTACATTGCCGATACTGCTAATGCACATATATACTGCTAATATATAATACATAATGTTTTGAAGTATTTGAAAATACGTAGTGCCGATACAAAAGCGATTTATCCATGCTGTCATATTTCAGTTAGTTAACGAAACGCCAATCACTCCGCGTATCACAGGAGACACGCGATTCCACCCCATTATCTCTGTAAGAACACCGAATAAACGCAATTTTTAGATATTCACAAGAGATAATAGAATGACGTGTGATGTATATTAAGCTTTATATTGTGAAGAAGATTTGTGGAAATTCAAAAATAAAAATACAGCAAAGAAATCAATAAAATCTGGATCAATAGACATGCCATAAAAGCCTATACTGATAAGAATAGCCGATTGCTTATGCTTCGTGAATATGACCGAATTTAGAGAAAATAACTTTACAACTTGCTTCATCGATTAAGGAAAGAAAGAAAAATAAAAAAAAATATTTATGTCACACGACATAGTCACAACTTACATAAAAATGAGTTTATAAATACTTACAAAACTTGTAAACACCGAAACAGAAAACAATAAATATAGATATTTAAAACTAAACTACAATTATAAAACAGAAATATACACATATTGTAGCATGAATATCGAATGACAATAATGCCACTGATTTTCTGGCCGGTCGGAAAACGAAGAAGTACCAGAACTTGTAGAACTATCTCGAGCACCTTAAGCAACTCTCGTCCTTATGTCTAGTACAAAAGGGCGAATATCAAGTACGCGTTTTCTTTAGAACCTGCGTCATATTCTATTGTTTTCCGAGGATATTGACGCGAAGTGAGAAGAAAGTTTTGGAAGGGCCAGAAATAGCACGATTAACAAGTGCGACTGCGATTTTTTAGTAAAGTTGTAGTGCAAAAAAGCCTCTGCGAAACGACTTTTATCATGTTAACGTTTATTGAACCCGTGAATCCTGACACGTACCAACTATCACGTACGAAGGGACCTCATGTCACGTAAATGTAACACAAGGTACCCTTGTCATATGTCAATTGCGAGTATAAGATCTATGGTGCACCTCATTCAGATATTCAAGCCGATCTGACCTGTTCTTCGACCAAGCAGGCAAGCAGTGAACGAGGTTGTGGCGCCAGGTCGCTGGGTTTGTATCAACCAACAATTACGACTACACACTTGTAAAACAACGCATTTAAAGTGTCCGGTGCATTGTTAAAATAACGATTAAATAGAAAATAATAAACATTTACACACTCACACCCCCGCACTAGGATTATCTGTTACGGGTGGCATGGACATACACAAATATGACTTTTATCGAACCCGGAACTCCGCTCGCTCGGCAGGCAGGGTCGCTAATAACCGGGCTATGGGGTCGTCAATAACAAACGAGATGTCCAATTCCTTTTCGACCAGTAGCGCATTTTCGACAGTGAGCAGCGGTGACTACTTTCTGTTTAAATGAACCAATAAATATTGGGTTTGACTTTGAATTCTTTCGCAATCACAATTTTTCTTTTGTTAAATGTAAAGATATTACATATTTTACTAGAGTTAAAATCTAAAAATTGGACTTTATGAGATTTATTTGACAGTTAAACTTTATGTGTGCACGGTCAAACGGTTCTTTGGATATACCTATCAAAGTTTTAATTTTTTTTTTATTCCAAAGTTCCTTTTCTAACAGGGAGTGACAAAGGCAATTTTTGTTTTTCCATTCGTTACGCAAGTCCTGGACGTGGTACTTATGTGAACACATATCTGTATACCGTACTAATTTCCCAATTTATATATTTTAATGCTAATATTTTATATGCTTTATTAAATCTATGTTAGGTACAGATTTATGACCTAAAGTTGTTTTTATTTTAATAAGCGAGTTCCCCGCTTCGAGTTTGCCTGGCAACGCGTCGGTAATGCCTTTTAGTTTTATTACGGTGCATGGGGTTACCGACCACTTATTATCTGGTGACTCATCTACTCGTTTCTCGATTATTGACATTAATAAATTATGCTTATATTCATTAAAAAGCTCTGTAATTTCGTACCGGAGGGAGATCGGATAATTTTGTTGCCAATCATCGTTCTAATATAGCCCGTAATAAGTTTGCATTAAACTTTCAATTATACAGTTTCAAATTATCCCTAGCCATCGAAAATGTTTGCCATAATATAATTTAACCGTACTATTTAGTTGCATGAACGAGGTTCCAGTTATTAATTCTCATTAAGAACTAAAGGAATTAAATCAGTTTGTATTAGAATGTATTTATCAAAATATAAGTATGGTAGTTTTAATAAAAATATTTACTAATCTATAGATGTTAAGATAGAATTATGTACCACACATTTTTAGTAGCTTACTTTTAAAATATTCTTGCATGTTTTATTTTGTTAATTTATGGATTTACGTTTAATAAAATAATGATTTAATGGAAGGATTACATTATTTTATAGATTATGTGTTAAGCGTTTTGTTTTTTGTACCAACCTTACCCTAAACAAACAAATACAAATATAATAAATTTATTATATCTATTAAAAATATTTGAATCTTTTTATTGATACTTAAGTAATTACTTAGAATTTATACAATCCATTGATGTATAAGTAATTAACACGCCAATAATCATGTAAATACTTGAAAAACAAAAAACCATTTTCTCTCGAGAATCATTCAGATTTCATCTCTTTGATAAAAACTTATTTGAATAAATTAACATATTCTAGCAATGTCGACAAAACTAATGTGGATGCGCAAAGTAATGCAATTTTCAACTCTGATATTGCGAGGGTTGAAATGTAATTGTAGTAATGGGTTATGGCATATCATGGCGAATAATAATGAGTCGTAACAAATTATAACGAGTTGGCCTCAAATTGCCTTTTTATGGGCACACGTGAAGGTTTGAGACCACTCCACGAGATTGGATCTGAAATGAGTCCGCCGCAAAGCATTCAGGAGTTTGGGAGTGCTGAAAAGTTGTTTGTCATACTTTATACCTTAAAGCTTTTATGTGATATTACAAACCATTAAGCAATATTTGCAATATTTTAGAAGGCGATGAGAATAAACTCATATCTAATTCGTAACATATTAAAACGAACTTATTCTTACAAACACGTTTAAACTTTGATTATATAACTGAAGTCTAAACGCGACACATGTGAAAATCTTACCAATAAATAAAAGTAAATTTTCCTGTTACATCAAAATAAAAATGAAAAATTAAGTGGTATACTATTTTTAACAGACGTATTAACAGGAAGCGGTTCCATTTTCATGTGCATAATTTATTTGTTTGCAACATAGAAATCGATACATAACGATTTTGATAATTATATTTTAGTAGACGATTACTTTGAGTTGATCCCCTTTTAATATGGAGAAGTTTTGATGGTGGGTTCTGAGGATAAAGAGTGGAACTTCTTAACGGATTTTAAAGATATTTTCTGTTGTCTGTTAATTCCAAAATCAGTGGGATAGTTTGTCTTGGAAACAAAAACGGATACGAACAGCCCAAACGTATTTTGAACTTTTGCTTTTGGTACCAGATACACTGCAGAGCCATCATTTAAGTGTTGCTGTCTAGGAGCCATCATCACATAATGCTACACTGATGTCGAAACAGCAACAGCACTAATTAATGATTTCGACTTGGGGATAACACTGAGATTAGTCAACAGAAATTATTTAGTAGTGCGATGGACAGTTACGTGAGTTTTTGTAATACCGTATATGTAGGTACGCGTATTTAGACAATTGTCTAATGGAAAAAAAATCTTCAAAAAAAAAATCTCAAATCAGAAAGAAAATCTACAAAATTGTACTAAAATGCTAAAATAATGAAAGTGAAATTAAGATTATGTATGCTATATACTGACATGTAAAGACGATTGTAAGTTGTGTCAGTCCTAATAACTTTTTCCCGAATTTACTAATCAAACACACAAACAGTTAATAAACTTTTGCGTCCGAAGTCTTTGAACATTTGATATACAAGGTCAGTATAATGTCGTAATGAAACTACTAAATATGTACAATAATAAATTTCAATAAATGTCGTAAAACCTGAGTCAACAAAAACCTTAGATAAATTGCGCAATTAATCTATGTCCCAAACTATGCCGCATCATTGAGTCGACACTAATAAATTATCCCTATTTTTGTTGTTAACAGAAACTGAATTTTGTTATATATTTATTGCTTTACTCAAATAGTGAACAATAGTATACCTATTTATTACAATTAATTTAATTTCATATTATTTCACCTCCATGTCATTGTCACCTTAATATAGCCGGTATTTAACTCCAATACATTTGACTTCATTGCGGTGACACTGTTCATTTAATAATAACATTGTCTGGCGAGCGAAGGTTTAAAGTTGAAACCTCGGCCCAAACAGACAAGTCTATGACAGATAAATGGTTAGTCTGGACTATTTTAACTATTTCTATGCCATTGTCACTGGTATTTTTTTGCATGTGACCGATAATATATTGACATCCGTAACATCAATAAGCATCATCGAAGCGTTGTCGGCAAAGTAAGCGGAACTCATCACGGCTACCGAAACATGCTAAACAAATGCGTGGTTGTTTCTATCACGGTAACAACAACCCAGGCAAGTACAGAACCATATTACGTCCAGGGGTCTGGCTTATACTAGAAGGTGCAGTGTCCAGTGACCTCCACCAGGAAGAATCTCATCTCGATCGTTTATCATCATGCTCCACTACAATAGGTGACGTTGTTTTACACTCCAATGTTGTTTAGAGTGTTATTTAAATAATTATAAACTTAACGGTATAAATTAAGTCATTATTTACACATTACACGCTCACTTAATTTTTATTCTGAATCATAAGCTAAAAATTATTTGACTCATTATAATTTATGAGTTACCCGAGGATGAGTGAGCCGATGTACCTATCTATCCGATAAATTATAGATTCCTTAACCTCTATCACAAGGGTCACAGAAAGTAGATAACAAGGGATTTCAGCCTTATCGATAACTCTCACGAGTTTAAAAGCGTACTCTGTGTAAAGCTCGTTACGCCGCGGCGTAATATCAAAATCACATCGGCCATCAGCACTAAGGTTTTATGGCTGTCTTTGATACATATGGGTGTTGAATGATAATGGTATCAAAACTCTTTGTAAATGATTTATAATCATTGACGAGGGTAGTAACACCTAACACCCTCATAAACAGATTTATTCATCAGTTATTTCCTAAATAATTGACTGCAAAGCGATAACGGAATTATTACTGGAATTTAGTCCAACATTTACAGTGGCAATAGGACGAAGAGTTAGTTGATAAACGAAGTGCTGTTTTCACATCACCTGAAAACTTCTGTTAAGGTGACGAATTTTATCTAACGAAGATGACATGGATTTGCTTAACAAACTCTGATGAACGAAAACATGACGTCATCTAAATCACGACGACACTGTTTTAAAATACCAGCAGTCTGTTAATAATGTATTTAACATATGTAGATGTTTCCAAAACTGCTTTTCAGAGATATTAATCCACCGATAGTATTCAGCTGTCGAAAGACGCGTGAACATGTCAGTCGAAGAAGTAGTAGCTATTACTGAAGTGATAATCACTAAATCTTAATAAACTAGGATCAATACGATGTATGTACTGGAATGTCGAAAAGTGCTTGCCTCCCGAGTGATGGCATGAGTGATGGCAGCACCGTGACTATGTCTCAACCCTCAACAAATATGTCCTATAGAACTCCGTTATAATGGAGCTAAGTAACAGAGGCAATTGCAGGCCTTACTTGAGTTTCGACCAAGCTGGAGACTAGTGACTTCACTAGGAATTAATAGTTTCGTTTGTAATTACTGTTACAAGCGAGTTGTTGTGAAAACGTTACTCTGCTTCAATTACCCAATTATCCGGCCGCGAAGATGTCTGACCATGATGCCGCCTAACCAGCCAACATGTCTGCCAACACGAAACATGAACATGAGTGTTTAAGCTAAAATTACTACATGGTTCCGAAGAAAATATTAATCTAATGTGATACCATACGATACAACATGTTTTATCTAATAGATGTTACTCATACATAAAATACATGCTAAGGAAATACAAAAAATGTTTGTGGAATTTAAACATGGCTCCGTTTATGGTTATGTATTTAAATCTGCGTCATGTCGTATTAAATTGCATTTTTTTTATCCTTAATAAGTTTCCTGCCGTCCTGCCACGGCATCCTTTTAAGTGCGCCTATCTCTATGCATAGGGTGGTGTGCGAATTTAATTTTCCGCTTGCCTCTTTTCACGATACATCATTTTAACATTAAGACTCCTGTTATAGTATAGCGTTGGAAATATGAAAATCTTGTACAGATTTTCTCTAACATTTCAACTTACCAACTTATTTTAGTATACACAAAAAAAAAGATAACGGTTTTTGACAACAGCTGTACTTGTGGATTTGTGTGTGAGAACGAAACGGAATACTTGAATTGATTTAAAAAAAAGTGACGTACAAACAATAGTAAAACCTAAAAATTAAAGATAGTTACGGACATAATACTTTCCTTCCAAAATTTCCAAACCTTACAACCCTAAACATCCAAACCCTAAATAGAAAATAATAGAAAAACATTAAAAGCACTTAACATTCTTATTAATTTAATTTAATTCTTAATGCAAACGAAATTTTTACCCTCCGAATAAGCTTATTTTTGTATCATAGAGACTAAGCCTTTGATCTTTTGAACAAACGTCGAGAATGTCTCAACAAAAACTTCAAAATAGATACATAGTGGGAAAGTGAATCGGACCCCAACGTGTAGAGTATTCGTGTATATACACGAAGTAGTTATGCAAATACGTAGAATATCGCTAGTCTATCAACGGAAACTGTATTATATATACTTATAATAATATTGTAACTTATCGCTTTCTGTACATTAAATATATATTAGATGTACATTACATATACTATTATTAGTGGCCTTATTAACGTAATAGAACCCAAAATAATAGTTGTTAGAATGTTTGCCAGTTTGTTTTTACATTTGTTCGCGGTAATCTGAGAAATGGCTTAACCGATTGCGTTCTGGTTTTCATTAATGTATTATAGTAAGCATAACCTAACTTACAATTTACGTCATTGAAATCCGTCCATAAATAAAAAAGTTATAAATTTATATT
>DWPT01007589.1:0-10707 GCA_018251895.1 Agathymus mariae mariae | reverse complement strand
ACATAAATCTGTAAATTTCAACATAATTTAGAATAATATTCCTGAAATATTATTACAGTACGAAAGTGCGAGTGTAATTCGGATCGCGATTCGATGCGATCATACTATGATCAATAATTTTTGGTGTGTAGGAAGGTAACTTATGATTGACTGCTATCAGCAATTAATAACAAATTACACAATGAGTGTTACTTCACATAATATCAATATATTATAATAGTTATAGGTTGAGTAATAATATTTAATGTTAATTTTTAACAACCTATTCAATTAGTATTAATTTACTTTGTAACAATCTGCAAGCACAATGTATGATGATATATATATTTGCGGCTAACATTTGTAGTCTACTTGCTCTGAGGATGCTCTGTTTCGGTGTGAAATACGTGTGGGTGATGGTATGTATGTTGGCATATATTTTTATTTATCACAAATGCATGTTTTTCGTTGTGGGAGGGAAGGAGGTTTTATGCATGTATAGAAGTAAATACACATTGAGCTTGTGGATTGTTGCAAAGTAAATTAATACTAATTTAATAATAATGAATTTCCGCAAAGTAGCACCTGATACTATCCAATCATTTTGTTGTATTAAGTACTTCATTATCATTTCATCCATGTTGAACATTTTAAAATGGATTGAATTGCATTTTGATTAGTATATTAAGTAAATAGGTTTCGAGGTAAACAGCCCAGGCAGCACATAGTGAACACTACTTCACACTTTTAATTAGATTTGCCTGTCTATGCATAATTTCTCATAAGGACATCCATCTTGTTCTATTTTTCCTATAAGTATAAAAAAGGCAGATTAATCTTATTGTTGCAGATCGAGTGGCGTGATCCTTGGCTCATTGCACTCTTGTCCTTCCATGTATTGGTCACATTCACCTGTTTTTCAACGAGGAATTATGGAAATTTTCAAATTATACTGTTCATAACATTATGTAAGTATTAATAATATAAGTATATTCGCAAGATTAGCTGCTTGATTTCACTAGTTGATTATTTGAGGTGCTAGCCTAGTTGTGGCTCTGAATAAAGGAAAAAATGAAAATGTATTTAGGAATTAGTATAGTTGTTTATCTAAGTTTAAAGTAGTGTTACCACTTTAGGATGAGTGGAACACCTTATACTGCAAAATTTTATTCTAATACAGTCGCATCATTTCTAAATCATTGATAAATCAGAGATTAAATAATAATATTATAGACACGCCGAGACGAGTGATGTTCATATTTAGCAATCATATCACGACGCTGTTCCACATGAGTCTGATTCTAAACTGGTTGGGTAAATACTAGTCGTGTGAAATATTGTTAACTCATCTGCCCAATCTGAATCTGAATGATTTCATATTTAGCTCGTGTGGTATCTAAAATTTGTTTTTCTCTGTGATGGTGATGGCGTTTCACATCGTAACAGCCGTCAAAGCAACCACTTATTCCTTCATATTTTAAAGTTAATTGACCGCACAATAATTCATTACACTGATGGTATAGTTTTGCTTTAGAATTCATAACTGATATTTCAGGATTGATTCAAATATATTGTCCTGTTCTTTAAATTACTATATTTTGACTCGTCTCATAAAAATGTAGAGAGAAATTTGAAATTGTAGAATTTGTATTTTACTTATAGATAATCCTACTTATATTAAAATTATAATTGCTAATGTTTTATATATAGATACTTTTTTCCCAAAATTTTCTACTTAGTCCAGTAAGCAATGCCTTATAACTAAATAAATAAAAGTGTTGGTTTATAAAGAAAGTTAACTGACTAACATTTTCAAAGAATTGCGTCAAGTAATGAAATTAGCTGGTTACATTACTGCATGATCTTAACGCAAAAAATCCTCTACATTCGCAGTTCCACAATTTTTGGTATGGTCGAGTTCCTGAACGTGTCCGAACATTTGTTTATATTGAACGGCGCCGCCAATTTTCTGCTGTTAATAACATAAAATGAGCCATTAAAATCTGTTATAATCAATGACAAAAACTAATCAAGCCTTCTGTTTATCTTGTGCGTAATAACTTGGGTTGCATCTTATCTACGAACTAGCGGCGCCGTCTTACTTCGTTCGGGTTAAACTATACATTATGTATACATGATTAATAAAAAAATAATATTTTTTGTCTTGATTGGACATAATTATGTTTACTGATATTTTATGTAGCCTATCATCTGCACAATCACGTCTCAATGACATTCGTGACACTGGTTCCTAATGGGGGTGTGTAAAAATAAATATAATCGGTGCTGTCGTGCTAAGGGTAATTAGAATAAGTCGAGGATTTGAATAAATTGTGTTAGATGTAGCCTGGATTTTTACTAACTCAACATGATTTTTGTCGAATTTTAAAATACCTGTCCATATTATTGTGAAACCAATATTTGGTTTATATTAGGATTATTATAAGTTTTAAGTATTACCATTTATTATTTTTGAAGCAGAGAAAATGTCGTTTGCTTCAGTAATGATGAGACAGTCTTTCAGATTGCTGCCCGGGCAACCATGGTTTTGGTGACAGTTTTATTTAGTGACTTAACCTCCAGTTGAATTTGTATCCACAAGCCTCAACAACAGTGGAGTTCTCATTTGTTGAAGGTTTAAATTTACATAATAGAATCGCATAGTGAACAAAATGGAAATACATAAGTAGGTTAGGTACGTCTGCTAAGCCACCTAGTTATTGATAAAATTATTTAAATACAAATTTTACATATACTGCTGTAATACACTCGCTTCTATTATTTTACCAGGTGTGTTAAACCAACAGTATTGTAATTAACATGTCCAATAATGAATAACGTGTTTTACTGAGTATTTCCTGGTGGTTTATTTTAGTATTTTAGTTTTTCGGCTATTGTGGCGTGAGGTTTTTTTAATAAATAGTTGAAAAACGAGCAGACGTTGTCACCTATTGGAAGCCAGTTATAATACAAGTAATAATATTAATTACCTGATAATAATATTGATAATATAATCCTTTTGCGTAACCTTACCCTGTTCTGCCAGCTTGAGATTAGGGCCAGTATTCTATGCCGTCGCAATAGCCCAAGCATTTTCATATAAAATCCAACTCAGTGTTTTATTTCGGTTTTAACATTACGTTGACCTTTTCCTAAAGACGTCCGGTTAGCTTCATACGTACCTACCTACGATCCATGAATATGTAAGGTCGTTTGAGTTTGAATAATAATATTTATAAAAAAAACAATACATTTATCATAGTAATTTGTATAGGTACAGTAACACATAAGCGTTAACCAACTTGTGGTATTTGTTATTTTTGAAGCCTTCTTACGCATAAAAGTTTATCAATCTATCGATCTGTCCCACATTTTTTCCTTTCATCTTTGACTAGGTATATTTTTTAATTTTATATCCCTTAACCGCATCACATTCTGTCAAATTTGAGAATATCCGATAATTCTTTTTGTAATAATATATCCGATAAATTGGCTAAGACAGACAGGCATCGAGTATTACGAGTATTATTATTGAGTACCTACTGAACAGCGTGAAGCATTACCTTACGCCAACGCAACGCCTCTTGCCATATGAAGAGCATGCAAGACCACATTATGGGACACTGCTCTTATTTCTGAGTGCAGTGCTTTTTAATCATCAAAACCCACTTGACTCCATGTTACAGTAGTAGTAGGCGGGCTATTACAGTCGTCGACGGTCCCATACTCGCATATCGTTTATAGGACCTGAGTCTCCTGAGAGACATGGGCTCCCTTTAAATATTATACCGTCTATACAATGCTGAGTGTTGTGAGGAACTGTTCAACCTGATGCCACCAACCACTTATACCACCACACAACACGTCAAAGATTGAAATTCTATACACAATACCTTAATACGTGGCATTCTTGGACTATCCACTTTTCGCTTTACTCTTTACTACGGACCTGTGAGTTATGGAATGGGCTTTTGTCGTGTGTTGGGTTTGTAGTCAAGAACTAAATTATAATAGGTAATAAAAAGAATAATAAAATCAAAGGATAGCAGTGAAGTGATGCATAAATTTCTCTGCTCATCCCGTCAATATTCCCTCCAAATAGCCCACAATCTTTTTGAACTAAAAGTTCATCCTGTTTGTATGTTTAATGTATTTGATTAGTAATTGCGCGATAGGTTTCATTTACAACATTACAAAATCTGTAAAAGATGTCGCGTCCTTTCTAACTGATAAGATATGGAATGTTATTAATACCACCGTCAGTGGTTTGCTTCGCATGGTCTATGGTAACTAGTTTGTTGATTAATTGGTACGAAGTCTAATAGGTGCTATTAAGTCTACTAGCACAGAAATTACTTTCACCAAGGTTTAGGTTATAGAATCTAACCATAGGGCACGTCCAGAGCAGGCCCACACAATGTCCACAAAAAAGTTTATAAACTAATTTCTATGTGCAATATTGAGTTTTGCTTTGTCTTTCAAGGATTTTTAAACTTACCTTTACAATTAAGGCGTTCATTTAATTAAAAAAAAAACCCAATCTACTACTGTGTTCTAATCGAACTGTTGTTCTAGACCAGGGATGTTATGGAGCTCCGTAACCGTAATCAAAACTATCGGATATCCGAAATAAAAATGTATCCGAAACAGTAACCGAATCCGATAAAAACGTTTCGAATAGTTTCGGGTAGGGCCAAAGTCTAATTAAACACGTTATGGCCGGTTCCGCCGGCCGAGCTGTATAATACCTACTAGCCGCGTCGCTTTAGCTTTAGACAATTTTTATTATTTATTTTTCAAGGATAGTGCTGTTTCTGTGATACCACATAATACCTAAATACATTATATATTATTCCCAGTCATAAACCATGTAATATCCGTAACTGAAATTGAATAATTCGATATAATTTCATATCCGTAATCGTAACCGAAACCGGTAAGTATTATTGTTTCCATATCCGAAATTTCATATTCATGACATCCCTACTCTAGACATTGATGCGAAAGATGTTAAGGGGTTGCAATGTCCTCATAAGTTAAACTCAATTGCCCAAATCCTAATTTCATATCGACATTATAATAATGACTGAAATATGTATGGCCGCGTATCGTCGATAAGTCCGGATGGTGCGGGACGGGACATGTTGTCCCTCCTGGGTAGAATCCGACAGGGGCACCGCGCTCCGAGGACGCCGGTTGCGTTCCTATGGAGATCCCGGAATCCTCTACATAGGTACCTTTTGAAGGTTTCCTCTTCGAAACCAAAATAAAGGTCCAAAAATGTTAAATTACAATATTCATCAAATGATTTCATAGGATTATTGCTCAAAACTTTTATGTTTATAGAAAAAAAATGAAACCAATGCAATTAAAGTATTTGCCCCCATTTATTTATGTTTTAGGAGCGTTCTGAAATAGTCATACTGAGAGCATAATTTTTAAGTACGAAAGTAACTCGAATATTATAGCTATTATTATGCTTAATACTGAAATAAAGTATGTAAGAATATTTCTTATCCTATCATACATGTGCAAGTTGGCAGTGTAATATAATTGACTTTTTGTTGCAGTGTTATTGGTATATTTTTCGGAGAGCATAAACGAAGTTGCCGCCAAAAACTGGACCCTGTTCTCCAGACAGCAATATTTTGATAGCAAAGGCTTGTTCATATCAGTAGTATTTTGCATACCTATACTACTTAATTGCATGATAATGGTGGTAAGTTGATAAGTTGTTTTGTGTTCGACGTAGTTTCTAGTATTTTGACTCATTTATCATCTTATGTTATGCGCCTGATTTGACAGTAATTTTTTTGTGTATAGTGTAAGTAATTTTTGTAAAACAACTCGTAATATTATTGTATAATATATTAGGAATATTGATCTTGCATATTATGCGTGCCAGCACCCAGAGGTAACTGGTAGAGAATCATATTGAGCATTATTAAGCTTCCTTATTTTAATTTTTTTTATACAATTAAGGATCAGTAAATAAATGTCATTATTCGACCAATCTTTAATTTGGGATGATTGGTGTAAAACTTGTATGAAATAAATCATGTTTTTGTTTATTTTTAATTAGGGAAAAAAAATTAGTCTAATAAATGGATACAACACAAAATTGGTCCAAATTAATTTTATTTGATTATTGTTTTAATCGTTATGATAACAATTTTATCGGGTTCAGTGAAACCGTAAGTGAAGTTTTAGATACTAGAACAGGCAGTAAAAACAACTTAAAATAGCCCAATGACCGTATCTGATCGAGTACGGCTATTTTCGTACGTTTTGTATGCATTTCGCAAACTCACATTATCTGTACGATATATTATATACAGTATGAATATATATAATGTAATGTAACTGGATTACGATTTGCACTATCTGATCTATCGGTATAGCTGAGTTACTTTTTTGAACTAAACATTCGTCTGATTACTTTAAACAGATCAGACGTCCGTTTTTTTCAGTTAAATTGCAATTTTTGTTGCGTCACGTTTATTCGTGTTCATTGTTAATCCACAACTTTGAATAGTTGAATACAATTGATTGGTATAATTGTAATGTATATGTTTTATTTGGGAAATGTTTAAGTTTTAATTTAATAAAAATTGCTATTTGTCTAAAATGATCACAATTTTATATAATAGTACCCGCCTGGCTCAACTTTGTTACGGTTCAACAATTGATTATTATACATATACACCTGATATATAGTCTATGTCCATTTGAAAAAAATTACCTTTTAAATGGTAAGAGAATTTTCAAATAGGCGCCGTGGTCCCGGAGATTACCTTCCCCATATACACAAGCTCCCAAAATTGGCATTTCCATTTTATAATATTAGTATAGATATAAGTATATAAATAATTTTGTATAATAATAATATTGTATACAATAGTATAATATATTAGTTATGACAAAAATGTAATGTTTAATGTGGTAAAGGTTAAGTTGAGTTCGTTTTCGATGCGTCCTTGTGTTATGTTTCACAATTATTTTTATTGCACATTGAAAAGTGAAGAGTATGAGTGAACCTTAAAATTACCCCGCTGATGATTGCAGGGTTCATGGTTGTATCAGTCGACGCAGCTGATGAACAACCTGAAGAAGGCTCAGCTCCGACAGCGTTTGAAAGAGTTGAACATGACGAGAGATCAACAGCAACACATCAAGACGGACTAGAATTATGAAGTAATTGGTCGATCATTTAAACACATTTAGATAGGCTGTACAGGTCTTGAGAAGAGATATATTTACTATGATGGATCGGATGTGTCAACGTGTCGGTATGTCTTGTGATTTTGTTTTGATACAATATTTGTGCGGTTCGAGGCGGAATTATAAATTCTTTGGACTTTCTACATTTCTCGTTTCGATTGTTGAAAACGATTTGATTCTTGAACGTATCGAATATGTGACTTTCCTTTGTTTTTAATTGTTACTTATTGCTTAGTATTTATCTCATTCGTATAGAAATGAAACGAATCGTGCAATATACAGCTGTAGGTATAAAGCCGTTAATTACTCAATAATTGCAAGCGAATTTGTGAAATTGTCCGACTGGATTGATCGAAACTTTGTTATCAAACTTATAAGCGTATTTTTTCAATTTCAATTAAGTAGGAACGCAACATTATTGTTACATAAGAAAACAAATGTCGTCAGTCAGAAAAACTTCAATATGAGCTAATATATCATGAAAATGTAGAAGTGAACATTTGGTTTTTTTACTTTTGATAGAGGAGGTAAGATTGGACTGAAGGATGTATTGAGTCTCATATATAATTAACAAGGTTTTGAGCTCACCTGTTGTTTTATACCTCCTGTATTTAATACTTTGATACAACCTACCAGATATTGTTTTGAATTTCCTAATTCGTCTTTCGGTTTTGAGCCGCATGTATTATATTTGCAATGGTAGGGTTAATTTTATTTAATAAGTTATTCATTTTAAAAGTTAGCGATGAAAGTTTTGTTTATAGTTTTGGTTGGACTATGCTGTGAATCATAGTTAAATGATTATTATAAATTTAAAATTGAATTAATAGAAAATTACAGATCTAGTTATGTGTGTGCAATAATAATATTTGTGACGTTTTGTTGTGAAATATGAATGACTTTTAAATACTTATTAGAACTTTCAATTTTATTTAAATAATTCTCTTAACGAAAAAGCAATTACATACCTACTATAAAATTTATACTGGATGAAACATTGCACAGACTGATTGCGACGGAAAAACTTAAAAACAAATTTCTCGGAATCCAATAGCAGCGCTACCTATTACCGGTTATATTTGTAAATTTAAACCTTTCACGGACTCGCATACAAAAATATTCACATCAGAATCGGTTAGGCCGTTGAGGAAAAGGAAAAATGCAATGACATACGCACGTACAAAAGCATTATATCATATTTTGAGATGGTCTTCGTACATCACTTGACTTACACACTCGATTGAAACATGAATGATTAATGAATATAACAATGATTTTATTTTCTTTGGAATAAATGTGTTTTATTTTCAATATTTATTGTTATAATTAATAATTAATATATTCAAAAATTATTTTTCAATTATGGGATTAGTAAAATATACTCACAAAACTAAGAGATTTACAATATTTGAATGCGAAAGTCGTGTACTACATACATTTTTGGATGAAAAATGCTTTCATAATGCACTTAAATACCGCGGACTGGTGAAGGTGTACACAACTTTCGTACTAGAACTAAATACATTGCTATAATGTCATTAATCATTGATTTTCGACAACGGCGATATCACATGTGGTGACCAGATTCAAGACTCCCAAAAATACTGAGTACTGTAAATTTGATTATTTTAAACTTCCATAAATCAAAATTCACAACCACAGTTTATCTACTACTACTGCGATAAAGATTCGTATTTAATAGTCCAATTTTATTTGTTAGCTTCAGGTTTCCAAATGATTTTTTCGTAGATTTACAAGTTATCTTTAAACTATTACCAAGCGCGTTTTTAATTTACCGAGTTTTTATTGTAAATTTTTTATCTGTGTGATATCACAGCCAGTTCAAGGATTTTATATATCAACTAGCAAACTGCCCTCGCTTCGCTTCAGGAAAACTACGCCTTACATTATTTTAAATTAACTTATAACTTTTTTATTTGAGGACGGATTTCAATGAAACAAACTTTAAGTATCAAGTGACTTACTGCGATACGTTAGTAAAAACCAGAACGAATTGGTTAAGCCGTTTTTGAGATTAGCGGGAACAAACGCACAGACAAACAGACTTTTTTTTTTAACAACTATTGTCTTGGGTTCTATGGCGTTAATAAAGACCCGTACTAATGTTTTTTCTCATATATCGTTCATGTCCAGAAAGCGATCAGTTAGAATTTTATTTTATTTGGCAACACGAAGCGTACCTGGGCCCTCTGAATGCAAAGAACTGTCCACTGTTCTAATAAATAAATCACTTGTCGGTTGACTTTAATGATTTACTAATAGGTGTGACTTACGACAAGCAAACTTATAATGTTTCAATTAGTATCAATTTACCTCGCAACATTCGTCATTGCGGCTCACCATGGTAGAATCGATTTGCTTTTTAAATATGAGAACGTATTGTTGTGTGTGTTGTTTCATGCATATAGTTATAAATGCATATTTTCAAGTGGGGTGGATAGGTGATGCGGGGGGAGATGGAGGGTGGGTGCAGTTACGTACAACGCGTCTGAGTGCGGGAGTATATTCCATCGTAATAATAATGGATTAATACTATTGGATTGACTATATTGTCATTATCTAGTAGCCTCATGGGATCAGTTAATTACATTGTATAATAGTTTTAACATTTAGAATTATACTCAGTGCCATTGTGATAGTTGTTTATTTCGAGGACAAAAATAAATAAGTAGTTTCTACACACAAACTTAGAACATTTTAACCAATTTACGTCCAAACGATAAGCCCCGACACAGACTGAAAACGCATGCCTATAAACATTTCTGAGATGACCACAGTGTCTACATTTTTTTTTGTATGTAAAATAAAAAAAGTAATTTGCTGTTTGTGGTCTGTACTTAACAAAGAACCTAATTAAGGTATTTAATTTCGGTTACGTCAACGACCGACGGTCCGAACAACAATTTTATTTGTTTGACTGTTCTTCGATGGTTCTAGTAATAATAAAAAGTAGTTCTAATAAAAATAAAAAGTTTACTACGATGCAGTATGTGAAATAATTATCGGAACAATGGACTTACATATTTTTTGTCGATAAATTTTATGATCTATTTCTATAATATTTAAAGTTCGTGAAAGGAATGATTGCAACATTATATTTAGTCAAAATAATAAACTATGTCTTTCAAGATATTAATGTCTGTTTCAGCAAAATGTTGTTCAAAGGTTATTTTTAACATATTCTTACAATTGATTATACATTATTGACTACACAGTAGAGTAGTCAGTCATATGCCTGCTCACGATGGATTTTGTTTAATTGTAAATAATTGCCTACTGTGGTAATATCCATAATATCGAACAGGATATTATTATTATTTATAATGATTACTTAATATACATTTATATTTATTAGTTATGTATACTTAAAGTATTCGTTGTAGAATCTAAATGTATGTGGTAATTTCATATTCAAATTCAAAATCATTTAATCATATAGGTATTCCGTAAATACACTTATGCACGTCATTTTTTGCTTCCGTCTTT